>JARACY010004069.1:0-28911 GCA_029255725.1 Scrobipalpa atriplicella | reverse complement strand
TTTTTTACATATGTCTAGAACGTTGTAAGGTGACACACCGAGGTTTCCACACACACTCTCATGTGAGTGACGGAGGTTTCCAAATCGTGGACATTGTTCCAACAGATGGTCTAAGGTTTGGACGGATGTTCCATCACAGGGACATTTATCATCCTGGGTTATGTGAAAACGGTGAAGATATGCTTTATGGATGATAAATGTCCCTGTGATGGAACATCCGTCCAAACCTTAGACCATCTGTTGGAACAATGTCCACGATTTGGAAACCTCCGTCACTCACATGAGAGTGTGTGTGGAAACCTCGGTGTGTCACCTTACAACGTTCTAGACATATGTAAAAAAGAATCCACCATTAAATCATATTTGTTTTATATAGAGTCAATAATAAATAATTTAAAATCTTTTAATAATACCTAAAACTTTAATAATAGCTTACTATTAATTTTGAATAACGATATTATAATTATGTATGTACTTGTATAACTTTACAGAAAATTCAAATTATTGCAAAACCCAAAGCCAGTATCAAATAACTGAGCTTTTGTTTGTGTTACTCATTAGTGTAAGTACTTATGTGTATCATGAGATGATGAAAAGTGCAACAAATAAATAATATAAAAAAAAAATACTCTTCACAGTGCAGTGGTTTGAAGCTTACTCTCTGTACAGTTATTGACTCTACTTCTGCTCCATACATATGTACTCAGGTACTCATAGGTGCTGTAATGTACTCGCTTGGACTAAAAGCATTGGTGTTCACTCGGATAGAAACAACGTTTGAAGGTATTTATTTAACTTAAAGTACAGTCCTGTACAAAAAACAAATAAAAATGAAAAATTACTTGACAGTTTTTTTTTAGTCTTAGCTAAAAAGTCCTAGGCCCGTATTTATAATCAGCTATCAAGAGTGACAGCGAGTTTGAGTTCGTATCAGAAATGTCATTTCAGTACAAAACTACCTGTCTAATCCATACTCAACATTACTCTCAATCTTGAGATCGCTTTATAAATACGAGCCCTAAATTGTTGAATTTTACCTTTTCTACTATAGGTACCAACCAACGACTGAACAAGCTTTCTTAAGCACGTAAAATGCAATATTTTGGCTAATAAACGACTATCATTTATTTATTCACATCATATTTTTTTTATTATATTAGAAAAGATATGTAGGATCAAATCAATTTGATCATTACTGTAGATGCATACATAAGGTCACGGTTTAATCGTTACGGGGTAGGCAGAGCATAAAATTCCAAGTCAAACGCGCCTTCACCATGTCATTGAGGACAATTTACTGTAATGTGTATCGCTATAGTGACAGGTTGTCAGCCCATCGCCTTAATTAAAATACACTAACCCTTAAATCTAAGCTCGAATATTTTTTTTGCTGAAGGACGGTAGCTCCCAGTCCAGCATGGAATAAATATAACCTGGCTAAATTCCACTGACTGTACATATTTTGCAGTACAGAGACGACCAGAGAATCACTTCTTCTTCTTAGCGAGTGGATTTTCGAGTCGAACAACGACCCGATAAACCCTGGTATCAGAGTTTTCAAACCGTCTAGTAGCACAGCAATAGGCCTCTGATATGGTTTTTGCGTAACGACCACTATCAAAGACAGCGACCGGGACCGACGGCTTAACGTGCCCTCCGAAGCACGGATTCCTTTTTCTTTTCGGACAATCAGGTGATTCAGCCTGCCATGTCCTAACCAAACTGGGAAAAACCTCTTAAAGTGATAAATTGGCAAATATCAACTTTGTGTTCCCCCCTGGGAATCGAACCCAGGACCTCCGGATCGTATGCCCATGGCTCAGACCACTAGACCACGGAGGCAGTTAGAGAATCACTGAAATTACTAGTCAAAGTGTACGAGCACTCGGCAAAGTACTCGCCAACATACATAGATGTCAGTCTGTCTGAACCACTCATTTGTCTGATACCACAGACTTGAAATACTTTGGACTTCGGAATGTTCCGAAACTATGACGCCTAACTTAACATTTCAGGTTCGACGAGGCTCCTTGAGATGACCTCGTAGAGATTAAATAGCATTGCAAATACAAGCTAACTGAAGGATTTTGTATGCAAAGAGATTTTTTTATCTTAATATAAAAAAATACGCTTCCACCTGCACCTTTTTTTTTAATAATCAATCAATAAGACATTATCAATTAACAAAGACATCTTTCATTGCAGCAAAATATTCTTAAATATATAATACTAATATACCTCCCTACCAGCGGAAAAACTCTATTTTGGTGACGCCATACGATGATAATGATCGGAAAAACGTATTAAATTGCGGATAAAACCACGGTTTGAAAGCTGCAAAAAACATAGATTAGCAGAGCAACTATTGCTTTGCTTGCCTTATTTTTGAACCTTCGCAGAACATCAATAATTTATTGAAGTCACAATTAAATAGTTTGGTAAATTTGGTAGATATAGCTAGATACCTTACTCATGATTATACCAAGTTTCATGACATTCACTACCAAAACCCCCTCTGAAGGTTTTCGTATCTCCACTTTCTTGCATACTCAGTCTTCTTATGTTTTCTAGTCTATGCTGCGCTTCTCGCGTTGGTATTGTACTTTGTAAAACTGATCTGACAGTTTAACATAGTGGGGATTTACAGCATTCTACGAAACGGACCATTTGAACTTTCATCGTCTCATCTATATAGAAGTGAAGTGGAAAAGTGTCTGTTCTGTGTGGTGCTCTCTAACTCGCTTTTTCACTTGACTTGTATCTAAAAAATAGAGTAGGTCTTTTTTGTGTTTACGAAAGTCTAGCTTTAAAAAAGTTGGTTTTAACACAACCTAATCATTTTGCTGTGAGAATGTGCTATTTGACCGCAGTAAATAAGGGAATTTTTGGCTTTTAGGTTAAATTCAACCTTTTATCCAAAACTATTTTAGATAAAAGTATAATAAAATACGTAGGTACATTGATACACCCCTCAACTTTTACATCCTATTTAAATTGGTTATTTTAATTTAATTCTGTGTTTTTCTATTACTGGGAGTAATATAGAAAAACATAGACTGTGCCAGCAGCATCTCCTCCCGGGCATGCTGTAAAAACCAGCTAAGGGATTCGAGGGTTTTAATGTATTGCAATTTAGGCGATGGGCTGACAACCTGTCACTATAGAAATACACGACCGTCTGAAATAACCTGTCAGACGTGGCGGAATGAAATGACATCGTTAGGGATAAAGGCGTAATTTTATGTATGTATTTTAATTTGATCCAATTAAAATAACGACTTGATTCTTTAATGAATCACTCTATCTCACAAATACTAACACCCAATCAAAAATAATTGATGAACGGTTATAAATTATTTTATTTTATTGAACTATTTCAAAGATTCTATGCAGTAAATTGAATATTTTAGAAGACTTATTTCGTGTCAAGAAGTACTTTAACGATCAAGCTTTAAGACATTATTTTAGTAAGAATTCAAGAGTAAATTGTAGTGTAAGTGTTGAAGCATTTAAGAAATGCTTAAAATATTTAAACTAACGTCTATTTCACTTTAGTTGAAGTCTTGGTTTTAAGATGAAATTTCAATCTGCGCCGCTCCGCTCCTAAATATTTTAGGTTATAAAATCACAGATAAAATAGAAAATGGCGCACTGTAAATAGTGACATTAGTAAGAATTAGGTTAGGTTAGTTGTTTTTGTTGTACAGGGGTAACTAGACCATACAACGTAACAGAAAGGGTATATGCATCGAGAAAGGTGTGAATCTACCCATGAAACTGAACAACTTTCCCTAAGAAACATAGGTCGAAAAACGAAAAAAACGAATAGGTAGAAAAACATAGAATGTGCCCGCTGCATCTCCTCCCGGGCATGCTGTAAAAATCAGCTAAAGGATTCGAGGGGATTCAGTATTGTAATTTAGGCGATGGGCTAACAACCTGTCACTATAGCAATATACAGATCTATCTGGTATAACCCTCAAAACTTGTCAGACGTGGCGGAACGACCTTTAATTAGGTTGTTTACGCTCTGCCTACCCCATTAGGGATAAAGGCGTGAATAATGTATGTAAAAAACATGATTCCGTTCATCATTGAAGAGAGAACACGTATCTTTTACGTCTCATCCCTTCAAACCTATTGAAACGACACATTATATCGTACCTTTATATTTTTTCACTCAACCCTTTACGCAAATGCTTATGGTTACCATTAAAAGGATGGAAAAAGCATGGAAATTGTATTCTATCCCCGCTACAGCCATTAGAGTTGAGGGCACGTTAACGTCATGGGTTTATTGTGGAGGGATCGAGATTATGGTGTTCTCGTTGATCGGTAAATTTGATTTTCGTGATTGTGGATGTTACGTTGTATGGTCTAGTTACCCCTGTACAACAAAAACAACTAACCTAACCTAATTCTTACTAATGTCACTATTTACAGTGCGCCATTTTCTATTTTATCTGTGATTTTATAACCTAAAATATTTAGGAGCGGAGCGGCGCAGATTGAAATTTCATCTTAAAACCAAGACTTCAACTAAAGTGAAATAGACGTTAGTTTAAATATTTTAAGCATTTCTTAAATGCTTCAACACTTACACTACAATTTACTCTTGAATTCTTACTAAAATAATGTCTTAAAGCTTGATCGTTAAAGTACTTCTTGACACGAAATAAGTCTTCTAAAATATTCAATTTACTGCATAGAATCTTTGAAATAGTTCAATAAAATAAAATAATTTATAACCGTTCATCAATTATTTTTGATTGGGTGTTAGTATTTGTGAGATAGAGTGATTCATTAAAGAATCAAGTCGTTATTTTAATTGGATCAAATTAAAATACATACATAAAATTACGCCTTTATCCCTAACGATGTCATTTCATTCCGCCACGTCTGACAGGTTATTTCAGACGGTCGTGTATTTCTATAGTGACAGGTTGTCAGCCCATCGCCTAAATTGCAATACATTAAAACCCTCGAATCCTTAGCTGGTTTTTACAGCATGCCCGGGAGGAGATGCTGCTGGCACAGTCTATGTTTTTCTATATTACTCCCAGTAATAGAAAAACACAGAATTAAATTAAAATAACCAATTTAAATAGGATGTAAAAGTTGAGGGGTGTATCAATGTACCTACGTATTTTATTATACTTTTATCTAAAATAGTTTTGGATAAAAGGTTGAATTTAACCTAAAAGCCAAAAATTCCCTTATTTACTGCGGTCAAATAGCACATTCTCACAGCAAAATGATTAGGTTGTGTTAAAACCAACTTTTTTAAAGCTAGACTTTCGTAAACACAAAAAAGACCTACTCTATTTTTTGTACAGTCAAGTGAAAAAGCGAGTTAGAGAGCACCACACAGAACAGACACTTTTCCACTTCACTTCTATATAGATGAGACGATGAAAGTTCAAATGGTCCGTTTCGTAGAATGCTGTAAATCCCCACTATGTTAAACTGTCAGATCAGTTTTACAAAGTACAATACCAACGCGAGAAGCGCAGCATAGACTAGAAAACATAAGAAGACTGAGTATGCAAGAAAGTGGAGATACGAAAACCTTCAGAGGGGGTTTTGGTAGTGAATGTCATGAAACTTGGTATAATCATGAGTAAGGTATCTAGCTATATCTACCAAATTTACCAAACTATTTAATTGTGACTTCAATAAATTATTGATGTTCTGCGAAGGTTCAAAAATAAGGCAAGCAAAGCAATAGTTGCTCTGCTAATCTATGTTTTTTGCAGCTTTCAAACCGTGGTTTTATCCGCAATTTAATACGTTTTTCCGATCATTATCATCGTATGGCGTCACCAAAATAGAGTTTTTCCGCTGGTAGGGAGGTATATTAGTATTATATATTTAAGAATATTTTGCTGCAATGAAAGATGTCTTTGTTAATTGATAATGTCTTATTGATTGATTATTAAAAAAAAAGGTGCAGGTGGAAGCGTATTTTTTTATATTAAGATAAAAAAATCTCTTTGCATACAAAATCCTTCAGTTAGCTTGTATTTGCAATGCTATTTAATCTCTACGAGGTCATCTCAAGGAGCCTCGTCGAACCTGAAATGTTAAGTTAGGCGTCATAGTTTCGGAACATTCCGAAGTCCAAAGTATTTCAAGTCTGTGGTATCAGACAAATGAGTGGTTCAGACAGACTGACATCTATGTATGTTGGCGAGTACTTTGCCGAGTGCTCGTACACTTTGACTAGTAATTTCAGTGATTCTCTAACTGCCTCCGTGGTCTAGTGGTCTGAGCCATGGGCATACGATCCGGAGGTCCTGGGTTCGATTCCCAGGGGGGAACACAAAGTTGATATTTGCCAATTTATCACTTTAAGAGGTTTTTCCCAGTTTGGTTAGGACATGGCAGGCTGAATCACCTGATTGTCCGAAAAGAAAAAGGAATCCGTGCTTCGGAGGGCACGTTAAGCCGTCGGTCCCGGTCGCTGTCTTTGATAGTGGTCGTTACGCAAAAACCATATCAGAGGCCTATTGCTGTGCTACTAGACGGTTTGAAAACTCTGATACCAGGGTTTATCGGGTCGTTGTTCGACTCGAAAATCCACTCGCTAAGAAGAAGAAGTGATTCTCTGGTCGTCTCTGTACTGCAAAATATGTACAGTCAGTGGAATTTAGCCAGGTTATATTTATTCCATGCTGGACTGGGAGCTACCGTCCTTCAGCAAAAAAAATATTCGAGCTTAGATTTAAGGGTTAGTGTATTTTAATTAAGGCGATGGGCTGACAACCTGTCACTATAGCGATACACATTACAGTAAATTGTCCTCAATGACATGGTGAAGGCGCGTTTGACTTGGAATTTTATGCTCTGCCTACCCCGTAACGATTAAACCGTGACCTTATGTATGCATCTACAGTAATGATCAAATTGATTTGATCCTACATATCTTTTCTAATATAATAAAAAAAATATGATGTGAATAAATAAATGATAGTCGTTTATTAGCCAAAATATTGCATTTTACGTGCTTAAGAAAGCTTGTTCAGTCGTTGGTTGGTACCTATAGTAGAAAAGGTAAAATTCAACAATTTAGGGCTCGTATTTATAAAGCGATCTCAAGATTGAGAGCAATGTTGAGTATGGATTAGACAGGTAGTTTTGTACTGAAATGACATTTCTGATACGAACTCAAACTCGCTGTCACTCTTGATAGCTGATTATAAATACGGGCCTAGGACTTTTTAGCTAAGACTAAAAAAAAACTGTCAAGTAATTTTTCATTTTTATTTGTTTTTGTACAGGACTGTACTTTAAGTTAAATAAATACCTTCAAACGTTGTTTCTATCCGAGTGAACACCAATGCTTTTAGTCCAAGCGAGTACATTACAGCACCTATGAGTACCTGAGTACATATGTATGGAGCAGAAGTAGAGTCAATAACTGTACAGAGAGTAAGCTTCAAACCACTGCACTGTGAAGAGTATTTTTTTTTTATATTATTTATTTGTTGCACTTTTCATCATCTCATGATACACATAAGTACTTACACTAATGAGTAACACAAACAAAAGCTCAGTTATTTGATACTGGCTTTGGGTTTTGCAATAATTTGAATTTTCTGTAAAGTTATACAAGTACATACATAATTATAATATCGTTATTCAAAATTAATAGTAAGCTATTATTAAAGTTTTAGGTATTATTAAAAGATTTTAAATTATTTATTATTGACTCTATATAAAACAAATATGATTTAATGGTGGATTCTTTTTTACATATGTCTAGAACGTTGTAAGGTGACACACCGAGGTTTCCACACACACTCTCATGTGAGTGACGGAGGTTTCCAAATCGTGGACATTGTTCCAACAGATGGTCTAAGGTTTGGACGGATGTTCCATCACAGGGACATTTATCATCCTGGGTTATGTGAAAACGGTGAAGATATGCTTTATGGAAACCATGGCCAGTGAGGATCTGAGTAAGCTGGAAAGTGGTTTTAACCTTACTGGTGAAGTTTTTGATATCCTTTAAATGTGAGAAATGTTTTTTGGTGTGCGCTCCTTGCTCAGCATTAGTATAGCGTTCTTGCCAAACGTTTCGATTTTCTTTATTTATTTCTTGTTTTACATAGGAAATTGGAAATAGTGAATAGTCATTTTCTGTACACATTTTGGAAGCATTGTTGGCTTCTCTATCAGCAGCTTCATTGCCTATTATACCTACATGGCTCTGCACCCAATTTATTTCTATAATCCCTTGTTCCCTATACTCGTACAGCAATTTGTGTATCTGCGTGACAAGTGGGTGAGTGTTACTACGGTTTTGGATATCGCAAGCAATTCTGCCTGAAAAACTGTACAACAATTATGTAATTTAAACTTTCTTGTGATTACAGGAGTGTCATTATCAGGATTACATCCTACAAAAGCTGCGCCTACAGAAGCGTCCTCTTGTTTGCTGCCATCAGTAAAAACCTGTATAGAATCAATTCTACATCTTAGGTACTAGTCCTGGTATGCTGCGCTTGTGTGCGTGTCACAGCAGCAAATGTGTGAGTGTGTGTGTGTAGTGTGAGATTGTGTGACGCCAAATCAAAATAATACCAGCTCGCCTTATAGGTTTCGGTAAAATGGGACTAAGGCTTACCTAAACATAAAAACGGAACATTCTTCTGTAAATGTAAAATTTTGTAGGAGCTGTACTACTGTTTTCTAGCGTGGTTAATATGGCAAGTATTATAAACACCTCATAATTAGGGAGGCCTGGGCCTATGACAGTAGACCTTTTGTAGCTGTTATATTCGTAGTATAGTATAGTTTTAGGTCAGCGCGGTATTACGTCGCTTTGTCTCTTGTACTACATTTATTTACTCTTGTGGTAATACTTACCAGGTATGAGTACATCGACATTACATTTCTAGCAACTAAGGACAGTATTCTAGAATTTGCGGCAAAGTTCTAGTAATGCGGGTATTTTCACCTTTTGGGAATATTCTGTATCATTTTCACATGGCATAGTGAAATAATCAAATATGTATTATAGATATGCTTCCATGCTGGACTGGGAGTGAGAGAAAAACATAGAATGTGCCAGCTGCATATCCTCCCGGGCATGCTGTAAAAGTCAGCTAAGGGATTCGAGGGTTTCAGTATTGTAATTTAGGCGATGGGCTGACAACCTGTCACTATAATAGCAATAATATACAGATCCATCTGGAATAACCCTCAAAACTTGTCAGACGTGGCGGAACGACCTATGTTTAGGTTGTTTACGCTCTGCCTACCCCGTTAGGGATAAAGGCGTGATTATATGTATGTATGTATGTAATTATAGATACTAATAACCTTAAAACCTGCATACAAACATTTACACAGCAACAGTTTATATGGTTCAGCTAGCAGCTTTAATTAGGTTCTACTGCTTAAAACTTCCGCGAACAGAAAACAAGTGAAGTTGGACCGGACGGCAGAAAGTTCAAATCCAAAATGGCGGACAATATTTCCAAACTAGTATTATGCTTAAAGAATGCACATTTTGTATGTTTTTTTTTTTATTATTAGAGTACTAGACATAAACTCAAAAACTACTATTAACGATTTGAAAATAATTTCCCATTAAAAAACCTTTGTTAATCAGGATCGGTTTTACCACAGCAAAATGTAATTTTCCCGCTCGTCGTATCACCGCGGTTTAAAAATTGTGATTACGAAACTAGACTAGTTTCAAAAACTAACTAATAAATGCTACAGTTTATTTTCTAGTTAGTAGGAGCTTTAATTACTTCCGCTAAAACTCCTGCGAATATAAAACAGGCGCTTTGAAGTTAGTTGGACAGACGACAGAGTTCAAATTCAAAATGGCGCCAAGCTGTTAGCGTCGCAGTAATAATTCTTAATTATGTGAGATTATAGTGTAGCTAGTGCAATTATAATTACTTTTTCTTGTCAATCAGCTTATTAAAAACAAAAAGACTTTTTTTTTTCGGGCCCCAGCATCAGGCCGGGAAAACGCAGAAGAATAAATAAAGTTTTTTTTTTTAAGTTCAACGTCCCCTGCCCATAAAGAACTCCAGTCGTTATTTACCTAGGAGTTTTGCCAATTGACGTGGTCACGTTCAAGAATTTAAATAATTGCTATAAACTCGAGAAAAGGAAGAAGAACACACCTAGAGTTATTTTAAACTTACTACAGTGGCCCCATGTAATTATGATAGGCCTTCATATTGTAAGGAATGGAGTAATTGTAATTTAATTTCACTAGTTAAATCATAACATCACGGGATTAACAATATCACTGCGACATTGATATTCCCAAACTCCAAGTGTCGATTTTGGAGACAAAATTGAGTTTTGAAATCATATTAAAGTTAGAGGTCAGAGGAGTGGAAAAAAGAGACAAAATCTGGAAAGCTGTTTACTTTGGTTAAGGAATAAATTATGAAAGCTTGTTGACTAGAGTCTGTGCGAAAAGAGAACAGGCATAGAATTTGAGGGCGCGCATTTGTATTTAATTAACCGTCGCTTGGTCGTGTAGGTTTATGCCCACTTTAACCTTTACCTTCTGCGCATTAAATTTTTTGGTTGCAATGATTTTAGAAAATATTTGCCTAGATAATGCCTTGAATGACGTTGTGTAAACTGATAGTTTCTATGCATTGTACATAGTACACTTAGCGACTTTACAAAATCCGAGAAAAAATCCGCCATTTTGAATACAACGCGCTAAAATTGAAACCCGAAATCGATTCGCGCGATACCAAACCAGAAAAACAGTCCCATTTGGACACAGATGGCATAAAGGTACGATAATAATGATAACACAAACATAAGGAAACATAAGCGGACATAAAGATTTTATGACAGTGCGGTTGTTAGAAGTGGCAATTTGGACACACGTACGAATTCAATAAAATGTTTTAAGTCGCTTTGGTTTCAGTTTTGGAAATACACGGATGAGTTTTTGAAGCGTGTAGAGCGTTGGAATGTTTTCTCTTCAACTATGGATGGACATTTCTATAGGTCATACAAACTTAACATCATTACTTTTTAGTGATGTAGATAGGTCAAACATAAATCTTTAGTGATATCAAATTTGTATGACCTATTACAATTTATAATGTTTGTGACACTGAATAGGAATAACGTTACACAAGATCTGTCAAATTAGGCTTACAACTAGAATACAACCTTCAACTCTTTAAGTTAGAGCGAACAGGCATCTGACTTCGTTCCATCATCGATTCTGTCTCTGAAGAGTTAACAATATAAAAAAAAACATACTCAAACTGGTTCAAAAAATATGTTGAAATAAAATTAAAACATTTAGGCTCGTTTATAAAGCGGTCTCAAGATTGAGAGAAATATTAAGTACGGATTTGACAGTACGTTTTGTACTGAAATGACATTTCTGATACGAACTCAAACTAGCAGTCACTCTTGAGAGCTGATTATAAATACGGGCCTAAGAATGACCAATCAAAATTGATCAGTGTCCACTCAAAGACGCTCTAAAGAAACAACAGATCAACAATTTCACCGCTCAGGAGAAGAACCGTAGTGGCCTAGTTGGTTATGGCGTTGGAACAGTTTTTCAAAGACGCAGGTTCAAATCCTGTCTACGGTTGAAATTTTTGATTTGTTGTTGAAGATAATTTGAAATAAAATAGCACTTTAAGTGCAAAAACACAAATAAAAAAGATGTACCTATTTATAGTCGTATAGATAGGTATCTAATCCTACCTCCTATTTATATATTTTCTAGAGTAATTGTTTCTAATAGTACAAATCTAATTCTAAACGCAAAATAGTCACCATTATTTAAGTTTATCTGAGTCGAGTCCAAAGTTAAATTTAATTCCCCTCTAAAAACGAGTAAATTTAATTTTAAACTACCGCAGCAAAAACTCAACGCTTTTTGACATAAATAAAAAGAAAAAAAGTTGAACAGAGCATTTTTCGTACCTCGAGACTGAATGAATCTATGCAAATGTTTGGATTAAATTAATTAACATACGTACACAAATCACGCCTTTATCCCTAGAGGGGTAGGCAGAGCAAAAACGACCTAAACAAAAGTCGTTCCGCCACGTCTGACAAGTTTTGAGGGTTATTACATTACAGATGATAATTTATATTGCTATAGTGACGGGTTGTCAGCCCATCGCCTAAATTGCAATACACTGAATCCCTCGATTCCCTTAGCTGATTTTTACAGCAGGAGGAGATGCAGCTGGCACATTCTACGTTTTTCTATCACTCCCAGTTAAATGCATTTAAAATGTATAAAATATCAAAGCAGCCGACTGTACGTAGAAATTGCTATTATTTAAGCACAATTCAAGTGAATAAAACTTAACCTGCCTGCACGTTCTCACAAGTAATCCTGCTTAAGTTATGGTTAAGTTAAGCGCAGACTATAAATACATTGCTAGGTAAGCTTAACACTTCATCTGCCAACTAGCGTGAATTTTGACGTTATATTTTATAGTAAGTTATTTACATAAAGATCTTTATGTTCTGTAGTAGGTACAAGCTAGCGTTATATTATTATATCGATCTTTTTTATACAGGGTGTAAAAAAAACTGCGTTTCTTGAAACTACATGTTCTAGGTACTGATAATATAAACCAAACAACTCTCCCAGAAAACAGAAAAAAAATACAATTTGATAAGGAGAAAGCAACCTCTTTTAAACATTTTTTAATAAAATACTATAATAATTCTAAATAATGGTATTTTACATTTCGACTCACAATCATATCATTGAGAGAAGTTGTAAGTTCCAGAGAAAAAAACCTTGAAAGAATAAAGAAATATACATACATACATACATATAATCACGCCTTTATCCCTAATGGGGTAGGCAGAGCGTAAACGACCTAAATCGTTCCGCCAAGTCTGAAAAGTTTTGAGGGATATTCTAGATTGATCTGTATATTGCTAAAGTAACAAGTTGTCAGCCCGAATTTAGGCGATCTAAATTACAGTACTGAAACCCTCGAATCCCTTAGCTGGTTTTTACAGCATGCCCGGGAGGAAATGCAGCGGGCACATTCTATGTTTTTCTATTACTCCCAGTCCAGCATGGAAGCTAAAGAAATATAGGAAGGCTATTTTTTAACCTTTTTTTCTGAATATAATTCCCACTATAAATCTAGTAATACTACGTAGGTGAAGCTACGTGTTAGTCTGTTAAAGGCCACGGCAGATAAACTGTTAACGCGATTTTAACTGCAGGTTATTCGTGTGTAGTTGATATTCAATTTACCTGTTAAAACACCACTTAACATTATCATCTGCTAAAGACTTTTACTTATCTTGTCGTTATAACTTGATGGAGTTAACTGAGACAGAAGATTTCGTTTAAAAGATAAGTTGTTTTTTTTTTGCTTTAAGGTACAGTAGCATTCTTTTTTTTTAAAAGCTTTTATTTAACTTGCATTGTAACTAACTAACTAACTATGTGTGTTCGGGTGGAAACTTGTTTCTACTTGTGATTACGGGTAAAAAAAGTGCTGTTTCCTATTATCTTTGACGAAAATATGTAATTTTATGAAACAGTCCCAAAGACTTGATAAAAATTTAAATAATTATTGAAAGAAATTTATTTTTATTTCTTATTTTATTTTATTTATTTAGGAAAACCAACAGCCAAAATAACAATATGCTTAATAGCTAGTAACAACAGAAGCCCAATAACAGGTTTTCACTGATACATAGTACAATAGTAAAAAACAGAGGAACTCACACGGAACTAGAAACTAAATAAACACAGCTAGTTTGAACTAAAAATATTAAACAAGCCCTTATAATTAAAAAATAAATCACGATAAGTATCACTCTTAGCCCTCACTAGGATTCCCTGTATCGGGGTGCCATGGACATACACAGCAACAACCACAAAGAACGCTCAGACCGCGAAACAGACATTTAAATTCATCATTCAAATGTCTGCCCCACCCATCTGGGAATCGAACCCGGGACCCTCTGCGTAGAAGGCAGATACACTGCCAACTAGGCTGTACGGGCCGTCAATTTCCTTAGTAAATGAAAAATCTCGCTGTATTCAAGATGGCCGCCAAAATTTTACAATCCTAGTCTACCTTTCCCGAAAGTGTACCTACAGAATTTTCACCCGTATGGTTCCATACCATATGAGTCAGCACTTCGCTAGGTAGAATAAAACCGTTTGGAATCAGACAATTCAATCCACCATTTTGTTGACGATCACGTCGGCCATATTTTTTTATATATCCAAATAAATGCGTAACATAATAGTGGATAATATGAGACAGAATACTAAAGTGCTCCACGTTTGCGTGTAGAAAATGTTGATTAGTTCCACGAAAAAGAAATAAAATAAACCCTTAATTTTTTTTCACTTAATTGGAAATTACTTATTATAAAATATTTTAACGAAAAATAGACGATCATTTTTTTGTTTTTTCATATACGAAGAGATATTTTTTTTAAATCTCTAACTCATTACTTTCGGGTAACACAAACAAACATGCCATGTTTTTGTATTTACCTACATTATTACAACCAACCATCATATTTACAAAAATAAAGGGGATAGAATTTGCCGCAAAAAAAAAAACATATTTCCTTCCGTACAAAAATATGTAACGTTCCAATTCAACAAACGAATTAACATAGAGCAATTTGCTTAAAAACCTCCGGGAGCAACGTTCCATTCCAAGAAAGCAAAGAATGGCTGCATAAAATATCGTTATCAATTTGCAACCACAGCGCCGGTTTTTACTGACATTTAATTTTCTCGTTCGCGTAACGGAACGTAAATCATACTGGGCTAAGTTCCCGCCCTTTTTCTACGTTTTCATCTGACTTATAACGTCTTTAGTTTGGTATTTTGCGTAATCTCTGTTTTCTCGTGCTTACGGTTATTATGGGATGAAATTCTTTTAAAAACTTTGTCACAACATGTTTTACTTGAGGTGGTTCGATGAGCTCAGTGGCGCCCACACAATTCATAAAATTGTGTGTTAAGTACAAACATTTTCATGAATGCTGATCATTAAAAACTCTCACACCAGGGCCCTGTTTAATAAACGTGACAATCCGACAATTTTGACAGTTTTTGACAAATAAGTCGAGTTGTCGCGACAGGTGCCGTTTAATAAACATGACAATTTTATCCGAATGCGACAGGTACTTAGAAAGTGACAAAATTGTCGACTAATAACCGCGTTTAATAAAACACTAAAATTGACAAAAAACCATTGTTGCGCCATAACCATTGTCCTTGACAAATATGTCGCATAGTCGCAACAAAATTGTCAGTTCGTGACAATTAGTCACAAATTTTATTATATGTATGAAATTGAGAGTTTTCTGGGAGATATTTAATTAAATATGAATGAATAATACTTCATTTCACTGTCGCTAGGAATTATGGATATGAATTAACTTACTATTGAAATCTAATTTGAATTTGATAAACGAATGAAACAAAAACCAACTTTAACAATTTATACACAAAGAAACTATAGTCAGAAAAGGTAAACCATCCAAGGATGGCACGGCTCGTATAGTTTTATATGCTGTTTCTGCCCAACGCACCCCAATATAGTTCCGGCCAAGTGTGAGGGTACACCACAGACTAATTAACTGATAGGACTATGCTTAGAAAAAAACTCAACAATAACCTAAAACTAAAGTCAGAATGTTGAAAGTCAGTCTACATTAAAGACCGTATAAAGTACTCTGATTTAATATTGGCAGTTGTGTAATAATCATCAGATTAGGACTACGCTGCGGATTAATCCACATAATAATCACATGAAGACTAAGTTTCAAAATTGTAAGCTGGTTTTAAAATAAATTTAAATACTGAGCTATTATTTAAGTTAATAACATCAAAATTATTTAGGAAATGCGATTTCATTCTTCTAAAACGATTTAAAGAGCAAATGGGTTCTTAGATATGAAAATGTAAGTACATTGTTTAACAATGTGCGATTTTAAATCACGTTTAAAATAACTGACTGCATCAAAGCAAGCAAAGTCTACAAGTTAGATAATCTGTGGTGCAGACACATAAAATTAAATTAAAATAGCCTGTCTTCAAGTATTAGTAGACGTAGTGAGAAAATTGCTCACAAAAAACCCTTAGAGGTGATCTTCAAATTTTCGTTTAATATTGAGTAAAATTGCCCTTTTTTGCAGTAAAAATAAATTGAATAAAAAAATTTCAGCTTGTTATAATTTGAGACTTTGTTATGATTCATAAAATGATATATCTAGCATGAATTTCATTATATCTAGCGGTTTCTTTACAAGCATTCTTTTAAAAAGAAAATATAATTTATTTTTTCGGCTCTTACATTTCAATGTCAATACTCAAAAAATTACTGATAGAGATCGCTTTTATTAAGTAAGACCGCCTACGCACAGCGGATAGAGCAGCGGCACTGTACGTCGTAGGCCGTGGGTTCGAATCCCTCTTGTGCGAAATTTTAAGTATGCATGTTTAAAAACATTATAATAAAATAAATATTAAAACTGATCCAACAACTTCAACTAACGTCCCTCTCCGGGAATCTAACCCACCACCTGCGAATCAAGTAACCATAATGCTCATACTACACTACCAGACAATGGAGGTACCTACTTACTTAATATAATAAGACCCAAATTACGAAGTTAGACTGCAGTAAACATGTTATTTGCTAAAAATGGCCAAGGGTTAGAGGAAAATTAAATTACAGGGCGAACCGTGAATAATATAAAAGTTTCGGATTAAAAAAGTTATATAATAGAAGCTTAATACGAGTCTACGAAATGGTTCTAGAAAATATTTAGAAAAATAAAATGTCTGTGAATGTGACAAGACAAGGGTGCATTTGTACAATATAATGGAAGCCAATATTAAAAAAAAAAGTAATTATGTTTCAAAGAATGGGCGCTTTTCCACTAGACGGCACGTCAACGGCAACGGCGACGGCACGGCGAGATCACGTGACAATATCTATGGGAATCGATGACATGCCGTGACGGTGCCATGCCGTCAAGTGGAAAAGCGTGTCATATAATTTCATTGATTTTCATACATTATCTCACCTACGATATCGTCGACGGTACCGTGCCGTCGCCGTTGCCGTTGACGTGCCGTCTAGTGGAAAAGCGCCCAATGGGTATCGTATTGGTATTGTAAAGTTGTACACATTTTTTTATGAATACCAGTAAAAAGGGTGCAAGGACTTGCTCGATAGCAATAGCA
This sequence comes from Scrobipalpa atriplicella, assembly GCA_029255725.1. Taxonomy (NCBI): domain Eukaryota; kingdom Metazoa; phylum Arthropoda; class Insecta; order Lepidoptera; family Gelechiidae; genus Scrobipalpa; species Scrobipalpa atriplicella. The sequence goes on along the minus strand of JARACY010004069.1, from coordinate 11,687 downwards.
ACCACTACGGTAGCCGCTTTCTGGGCAAGCAAGATTTAGTCCATGTTCTTGCCGACACGAAAGAAAAATAAGAAGGGTGGCAATAAAAAGTGCGGCGATAGTTTTTTTTTAAATGAAATTTTGTGGAAGACTGCAAATCATCCAATTAATTTGAAATTATGGTGCCATCTTATTGGTAGAGGTCAAGTTTCACTTTTAAGATCTCAGTGCTTTTCTTCACACCCTATACAACATGTAACATAAAGGGTATATGTATCGTGAAATGTGTGAATCTACCCATGAAACTGAACAACTTTCCCTAAGGAACATAGGCGAAATACGAAAAAAAAAAGAAATTGACTTCCCATATTAAAATGCGCTATCAGCTGATGCATTTTGTATAGGTAGGTCAATTTTTTTTTTTCCTATTTCCACTATTTTCCTTGGGGAAAGTTGTTCAGTTTCATGGGTAGATTCACACATTTCTCGATGCATATACCCTTTCTGTTACACGTTGTATACAGTTTTACGAAGAGGTCATTCAACAAAATCACTGCTTTAACGCTTAACAAAACAAAATTCTGTTATAGTTATGCATAAATGAGACAACAAAAGAAAACTTCACATTTATACGCTTGCCAACTTCGTGATATGTGAAATATCCCCAAGCGTGCACTGAGGGCGCTAAGCAAAATGGCTGTTTTTCCACTAGCCTAGGCAATGGCACGATAACGATATCGTCTTCCCACTAGGGCGGTAATAAGCAAAGCCAATTTCGATAAAAAAAAAATATCGTCCGTCTAGTCTAATTCCATTCTGAGCGCACAAACTTACGCGCATTCTACGTACGAACACAAAACTCGGCGACGGTACCGATGGGTATCAATGCCGTGCCGGCAAGTGGAAAGGCGTACTATACAACGTGTAACAGAAAGGGTATATGTATCGTGAAATGTGTGAATCTACCCATGAAACTGAACAACTTTCCCTAAGGAACATAGATCGAAAAGTGAAAAAAAATATTTGACCTCCCATACAAAATGCATCTGCTGATAGCGTATTTTTTTCGTTTTTTGACCTATGTTCCTTAAAAAAATTGTTCAGTTTCATGGGTAGATTCACACATTTCTCGATGCATACCCTTTCTGTTACACGTTGTATAATTTTATTGATCCTCATACATTAACTCTTCCACGGTATCATCAACGATACCGTGCCGTTGCCGTTGTCGTGGTCGTGCCGTCTAGCGGAAAACCCAACAGTAGTAACTATAGTTTTCCAGTTTTTGCGTCTACGTTCAAAGTTCAGGCATTATACAGTTACACAGTTGTACAACGTCGGTGTTTGTCTTTTGGGTTTATGGTAATGCTACTTGGCACAGCGTTGGCCCCCTGTGTCAAAGAACAAATATATGTGCAGGTACAGAAGAGTCACGGTATAAAGATGTTAAACAATATTCTTTGCCGTCACGTCAGATTCTTCTATCTTCAGAGGCAAATTTAATACTGTTTTTCTTCTTCTAGGCAGTGTGCTGACAACCCATCACAAATTTCAACCTAAATTTACCCTAATTTGTCAGACGTCGCGAAAATGCCTTTTTCTAGGCGTTTTGCCTAGCCCAGATAAAGGCGTGACTTTTTTTGTATCTTTGTAATTTGTATAATTTATCATATTACTTGGCTGTTGCTTTCCAAAAATGTATTTTGACCTGATTAAGGTTTCAAAGCAATGGTTGAACCACATTCTTTCCTGTTTTGGTAATCATTTGGTTTTGTAAACATAGGTATATGTGCAGGTACATACTCAGTTACCATTTTTGGAAAATCATTACTAATACCACTTTATTACTGTCATCTGTCATATTATAAAGATTTAACGGTAGTTGAAACAGTTAACACTTGTCAAATATGTCTCATGCATGACATACTTATGATGTGAATATCTAAAAATATCGTAAAAGAAAGAATAGATTTTAAGCAACGAATAGCATTCACAGATTTGTCTTTACATTTACAGCTGCATGCCGGGGAAAATACGTAGTACATAAACGTAGGTATAAGCCGTGCGTTTAAAGAAACGATATGAAAATGGCGTCGGCTCGCTTCGTGATTGGTCCGCCTCGCATGCGTGCTCGCTCTACCTAATAGAGAGTGAGCGAGAACGCATGCGAGCGTCGGCCATTTATAGATCGTTTCTTTATGTGCACGGGTTATACTAAACATTCAGGTCACTTTTTTTTTCTCCCAGTCCAGTCTAACATGGAAAAATCTTTCTTATTTACCATCTACCAAAGCACTTGCCATAACAGAAGTATTCTCGTTCCTTTTCCAAAACATTGACACTAGAAGGGCCAATGGAGCGTAGCAAATTTGATTTTCGAACAAAACTAGTCCGTTACGCAATGACGTCACTAGGATGGCGCATAAACAAAATTTTATGAGACTCTGTGAGGGGAGGAAAATACAGGAAAATAGTGCTGGATGGACCGAGAAATGAGTAGCCTGGTAGGTAAGGTAATGATAATGAAGTAATAGTTTTTTTAAATACCAGATGCAAATAACAGCTACTTTTAAAACATGAAAATATAGAAGCTAAAAGTTACACTTGGGTGGGTATTGAACCCACGATCTTAGGCGTACCGTGCCGACGCTCTAACTTTTAGCTTCTACATTTTCATTTTTTCAAAACATTATTAACACTGTGTCAATTTCCAAAAATGTAGATGAACAGCTACTTTTTATTTACAAGGGGGTTACTCTCTTTAGTCTATGGTAGTGTCAAAGAAAGACCTGACAATATAGCTAAGTCATCAAAATGAAGAGATAGTTCCACAACAAGTCAAGTCTAATTTAATACACATAAAAAAGAAATAATCATCCAACCGAATATAGGTGATACCAGAGAACAATGAGTAGTAGTACCAGAGTTTTTTGCGCAAGACACAAAGTGCAATCTCTCTTTATTCTGATGGGACAGACTGACTGACTATTTAGGTATCCGCCTGACAACACGGATCATTTTCAAACTAGAAATAACGATACAAAATCGTCGACTTTGGGACCTTCGGATTGTGAGCCCATGTGATTTTGACCTAAAGATACATTGCATATTGTACAAATCGTCATAAGTCGTATTTGTTATTGTATAGACACAAAATGAATGTGCTCGCCATGCCAGTTGTACCATTTGACAGTACCATTGGATGGTACTACTGGTACCTTTTTTGCCCTATACCTGTTACTCAATATCAGTTACTTTTTGTAGCCACTGCCAACCCTAATTTTCGTTAGCAGTTTTTCCGTGTCATCACGTTAAAGGCCACGTGGTGCTGTCAAATTAAGTTTGCCTTTTCCATGTTTCGTGTTTGTTTCAGAAATAATATTTCTTTCGCATAAATAGGAACTTATTCTACGACTGTCAAAACGAGTGTTAAGGGAATTCAAAACTACACAGATTTTTAGTCGCCAATGTAACTTTTAAACTGTCAAAAAAATAAAATCGTAACATAAAATAAATGCACTAACTGTCTTTTTAAAGAATATTTTGATAAGCGAGCTACGAGGCGGCTTGAAAACTCTGACACCAATTATCGGGCTGTTGTTCGACTCAAAAACCCAATCGATAAGACGCAGGTACAAGATTTATTTTCTACTTCATACGAGTATAGCAACAAAAAATAATACATAGTCAGGCATGTTTCACTCCGCACTTTAGGTATGAAACGGGTTTCCGCCTAAGGCCGCCCAAACGGCGGCCTAAAGCAGTCGGGTTGTCAATCGTCTCGGTGAACGTACAAATCTGCCTTCTTTACTCGTTGCCTCGCTCCGAATTGTGTCGCGCAGTAGCCAACCCTAATACGTTTACTTCACGTTTACTTGTGTGCGTGTTTTTCACTATTTGAGCGGGTGTTGTAAGGGAGTGAAATTTCTGTATCGTCAGATACTATTTATTATTCTGAGACACAGTGTTACTTTCTTAGTCTCTTTGTAATTCGATACAAAAATCAATAAAACATCAAACAAAAAAAAAACATCAATAAATAATTCCATAAATATGATATAATCCTATAAAATCTGATCAAATTGTTTATTTCAATTATAAATCCGATTGTACGTAATAGTACATTACGATACAAGTGCGGTGCGTTGATAGTTACAGCCGAGGCGATATTGCTAGCCCGAGCCGTAGGCGAGGGCTACAAGAAAGCAGAGGCTGTAATTATCAAACCGCACGTATGTCGTACGACGTTTTATAACATATTTGCGAGGAAATAGCTAAAAATTAAAACAATACAGCGAAAAGAAAAAACGCGCGGAATAATTTTTACTCGTTCACAAATTAGGATGCGCGCGCATCAACGCTTTCTTTTTTAAGCCATAGTACAAAGAAACAAAAACCAGCCAGTATTAGGTACTAACATAGTAAATTAATATTTATTTGATTTTGTTACAGATAAATGGTTGTAATTTATTGTAAAAATTAATTAAATCAAAGAATTAAATGTTTATTTTATTATACTTTATCTCCCAAAGTTAATTTTATTTATAAAATGTTGACCACTTTTCTGCCATAAAAACTCTTTGCTAAGATTTAAAAAAGTACCGTTCGATAAACCGTGCCTTTTACCTAATTAAAAAAAAAAACTCGTGTGTTTTACAGCACTCGTGCATATTACATTACAATTACGCACAAGTACGTAATAAGATACAATACAATATTGAAATTGGTGTAGTAAGAGACCCTTTACGAGCAAATGTGTTATAAAGATGATTATTCAGAAATGTTTATGTCTCTCAGGTCGGTCGTATTTCGTAATTTCGAGAAGTGTCACTTTTGATTTAATTTTAATACTTGGCTCTTACGTAAAACGTTGTATCTTTAGTACAATAAATTTGACAGCTAAGTTATTGTATGATACTGAGTTAAATACTGAACCACTTTCACCACGAAATTAAATCAGAAAAAAATAATACTTTCCATTAATCCTTGACACCAAATCGAAATAAAATAAAATATATCAAAACAGGCATGTAATCGAATGGTTCTACGAACGTTCTATACCTGGAAATTTCGTCACAGAAAATTTCAAATTTTAGCATCAATATTCAGTGTTTTTTTTTGGCCATGGATGGGCGAGCTGCGCCATTTTTTCACAGAATTTTATTTTAATTTCGTTTCCACGCATTGCGGTGCCCTCATTTTATTTTTAATTGTTTTATTGGACCACATCTGTTGCCGCTGTAAAAACGTGATTTACTTGCAAATGATTTTTTTTTTCTGTACCGAAATTGAAGTGTTTTGGAATTCTTTTTATCTGGGTTAGGGGCATGGCAAATAGGAAGCGGTGCGGCGTCATTGCGTCGCCGAAGCGTCGTTTTTGTATAGAAACTTCAAATCAAGCTGCGCTGCGCAGACGTAAATTACATACAAATTTGACGCGCCTCCGCCTCGCCCGCGCCGCACCGCTTCCTATTTGCCATGCCCCTTAGGTTTATGAGATGATATAGTTCGACATATCTATAAAAATATAATATAATAAATATGTACTGTTATAGTTGCCATTGCCCGTATGGTGCCGGGTTAAAATAGCATCACCCCATCACTTCCTGCGGGTGTCGTAAAAGGCGACTAAAGGATAAATCCAGGGAATGAGCAGCAGCGTTACCTGTGAATGGAAAACTTGTACTGCGCTCACCAACCCGTCTGCCAAGCGTGGTGAGTATGGCATATACCCCCAATGCCGGGGAGGGCCATATCCAGCAGTGGACTGTTGTGGCTGCTGATGATGATGATAGTTGCAATGTAGAGAATATTGCCTAGGTAAAATAGCTTCACTTCATCTCTTCCAGCTTACTACCTCCGTGTCTAGTGGTCCGATCCGTAGGTCCTAGGTTCGATTTCCAGGGAAGTACACATAGTGGATATTTGTTCTCTAGTTCGGTTAGGTCAAGACAATACAGGCTGAATCTCAGGTAGGCTAACCATGTAGATATTGGCTTAATTTGATGACACCTTTTTCACTTTTAGTGGCTTTATTTCATCGTTTCCAGTGCACTGAAGCATCATCTCAACGAACAAGAATATAAAAAAAAGCAAACGGTACATCACTAAGTATATTATATAGTCCCTTTCAAGAGTTACCTGCATGTAATCGGCTTATAGCGGTTTCTGGTGAAAAAGGCCGCCGCGGTAACACGCACAGAATTATGAAACAGGACCCAGGTTTGAGCTAGATTCTACCTGACATAACTTAGGTCAGATAGGGTTTAGTTCTAGAAGCCTCTGGAGCTGGGTCTGATTTAATAATTCGAAGGAAAGAAGAAAATTATACCACAGATTATTTATAAGCACGACGGGCTGTGGTTTCACTTTTATAATACATAGGTATACTATACTATTATAAAAGTAAAAGTAGGGATGTTTATGACGCTTTCACGCAAAAACTACTCAACCGATCATCATGAAACTTGGCACACATATAGGCTATAGATCCTAGAATAGGTAATGGGCTACTACTTATTTTTTTTAAATCACCGCGCACTACGCACCCGCTAGTCTTGATACATTTTCCATATTTTCTTTTGATTTTAGTTCTTTTTGGATGCCAGCAAAATTCTAAACGTGCAAAGAAAAATATTATTATATCGGTTTTCAGCGCTAAACAGCTTTTCGTTAATGACGTTAATGCTTTTAAGCTTCTGCAAAGTTCGTTTCATTTCAGCCACCTCTGGCTCTGGCTCAGATATCTCAAGAGCAAAATCCCATAGCAAATAAGAGAAAATATATTCAATTTTGCTCTTAAACTGGGACCAAAATATGGCATAAAATATATATATACATGCAGCAGTAAAAGAGTTAACAATGTCCAACAGTTATCATTATCACGTAATATGTAAATAAAGTAAATTGTGCGTACAAGTGAATAACAGGCCGAAAAGAAGCTAATTGTGTGTAAAATGATTCCATCGGGCTGAGACTACAGTATCAGCGGGAGCGGAAGCGAATTTTGACTTTGAGCTACGGGAAGTTTCGCGCGTAATGTTTGGTGGTTGAATTATCTGCCAATTCAATCGGTTTTACGTCATAGGCTGAATTATCTGCCAAACGGGTTTACGCTGAACTCAACTGTTGCGTTAGGGGCATGGCAAATAGGAAGCGGTGCGGCGCGGGTGAGGCTGAGGCGCATCAATTTTGTATGTGATTTACGTCTGCGCAGCGCAGCTGGGGTATGGCAAATAGGAAGCGGTGCGGCGCGGGCGAGGCGGAGGCGCGTCAATTTTATATGTGATTTACGTCTGCGCAGCGCAGCAGGGGCATAGCAAATAGGAAGCGTTTTTGTATAGAAACTTCATATCAAGCTGCGCTGCGCCGACGTAAATTACATACAAGGCGACGCACCGGCACCGCACCGCTTCCTAAATGCCATGCCCCTTAGGCGAAAGTAAGATGAAAGTAAGCACTGGTACATGACTACCATAATATGCAACACTTAAGCACTAAAGTTGTTCCAGTTGAATGAGGAGCCAAACTAAAAGCTAAATACAGATGGCGCTCTGGGCGACTGTACCTTATTTCGTGTCAATGTCACATGTGTATTGCGATTTTATCAGTTTTTTTAACATAAACGATTTTTTTTTTCAATATAATCACTTTCTTTGTAATGCGCTGAACACATTCAACTTGCATCACTTGCATTGAAGTTTTTAATACGTAATTTTTTTTCCCACTGTCTCTCACTGTTTTCTTTATTTGTAATCTTTAGAAAACAAATGAATTCCCCTATTTTTGCAATTAAATGCACTGCATTGTGGCATTTACTGATAATATTCTAAAAATATTCAATTTGTTTACAAAAGTTGGTACAATTTGACAGTTCTCAAGGTACAGTCGCCCATGCGACACCTAGCGGGAGAAAAAGGCAGTTTTCCTCCCAATTGCTGCTGGCTCCAACTCCCTCATCGAAACAATTTCTTAGTGGCAAATAGGCGCGGAATTTTCATTTGCCTAGGCCAGTCTAACACAAAACCTTATCGAACATCATCTAGATAGATAGATAGATAAACTCTTTATTGCGCATCAAACATAAGTACATCAAAAGAAACTTAACCCTTTACGGCATACGAGTCCAAATATGACCACAATTTTTTTATTAGTTATTCTCACTCAGTAAAGGTAACTAAACAAAAATAAACTATCAAAAATGGGTGGTCATATTTGGACTCGTATGCGTTAATGGTAACTTAATAACTAAATGTGCGCAAAGGCGGCCTTATCGCTTTAAGCGATCTCTTCCAGGCAACCTTGCATGCCAGAAAGAAACTAGCTTAGCGTTTTAAATCGCTTCCGCTACCGCTAACAATATGGCCGCACTCTTAGTCCGAGGCAGCCACTGTGTGTCCAATTTCCTCAAATTAACTCGGTCAGTGGTTGAGTTTTGCGAAGCTGTTTGAAATATGAGTCCGTGTTTAAGGCTCGTATTTATAAAGCGATCTCAAGAGTGAGAGCAATATTAAGTATGGATTTGACAGGTTGTTTTGTACGGAAGTGACATTTATGATACGAACTCAAACTTGCTGTCACTCTTGAGAGCTGATTATAAATACGGGCCTTAGTTCCAGTCGTGTTTTAAACAAGTTCGAAATAGATTATATTTCATAATCCCATCTTTCTCTCCGGGTTCACCCAAGATTTAATGAGTTTTCCTATGAGAATAAGATTTTTCCCGAATTACATGTTATGGGATTAAATATAAAGTTAACGAAACTAAACCAAGAAATTCTTTCAGCAAATAAAAAAAAAATTACTGCCCCACACAAATTGTCTGATTGAGGGGGTCATTTTGTATGGAAAGTCAAATTCGTTTTTCATTTCCTGAAAGAATTTCCTGGTGGAAGATGTTTCGTTTTGTTGACTGAACAACCTCTTAAGCTGTTCCTTACACCCGGTATTTTTAACAAGTGGCAAATAGAATTGAGCCCAATATCATGTACTTATTAATTTTCCAAATTTTTCCCGCTAATTAAACTCATAATTGGACGAAATTTGCATTCGGTCGTTAGGTTAATCCGCCATTAATCTAAATAGCCTTCTCAAAGACTTTCCCTTGTTAAATTAACTTAAATTTAATCTTTAACTCAAATGGATAATTTAGAATGAGCTCTTCTTGTTAATAAGGGTTGCGTTAGTTCTTTGATTCGGTTTTGCCTTTGTGGATTGCTAGTTAGTGCCTTATTCTTTCAATTTGCCGGTCGTGGGTTCTATTCTCGTCACAACATAATAAGTAGTTTCTTTTTTATTCATACATCCATAATCTATAATAGTATTACAGCTGTAAAAGTAACTGTTACATTTCCTTTCAATGATGGTTGCGCAGATTTTGATGAAATTTGGCGGACTGTCTTCCGTGCTGAATCAAAAGAGTTTACTTCGTTCTGAAGAAGATCACAACAGAAAGGCAAAAATATTATGATTCCATACTGGACTGGGAGTGACTAACATAGAATGTGCCAGCTGCATCTCCTCCCGGGCATGCTGTAAAACCCAGCTAAGGGAATTAAGGGTTTCAGTATTGTAATTAAGGCGATTATGCTGTCACTATAGCAATATACAGATCTATCTGGAATAACCCTCAAAATTTGTCAAACGTGGCGGAACGACCTCTGTTTATGTCGTTTACGCTCTGCCTACCCCATTAGGGATAAAGGCGTGATTATATGTATGTATTTAAAGGGTTGAGTTAAACCTACCGCATGATTCCATCGTAAACAACATAAAAGGAACAATGGAATCCTTTAGCTTTTATAAAGAAACATTATTTTTTCAATTTGAAATCATTAGCCCGAAAAACATCTTACAATAAAAAGGTGCAAAGGTTTAAGGCAGCGAGGTCATTTTTATGCCACAATGAAACTGGCATTTTCACACATCGGCAGTATATGAGTTCGATTCCCAGACAAAGTTAATATTTATTGCCAATTTATCACTGTGAGATATCACACGATTTTCCCCAGATTGGTTAGGACTATGAAGGCTGAATCGCCAAATTGTCTGGAGGAAAAAAGATTTCGTGCTTTGGAGGGCACGTTAAGCCTTGGTCGATGTCTATGTCAGAGACCTATTGTGCTATTTCAAAAGTAAGAATTTCAAAAATCTTTTTGTTTCTTCCAAGTAAACATACAAATCAGCTGTTCTCTATTAGGTATAATATTATGGAGTTACGAGAATACAATACAATCAAAAGTGAAAATTTTAATGAACAATCATATATCATTATAAGCCGTACATTCAGAGCATAAAATTAAATCAACAATGTACATACATTGTGATAAGCAACAAAATGGAAGTGACGTCACAGAGAAGTAATTAACAAACAAACAACTAACATGAAATTGGTACAAAACCGCAGTTACGTGTGCGAACATAATGTTGAAACTGAACTCATGGAAATACTTACATTTACAACTACCTACATGGCTGTTTTAATTTACTGAAATATACCAACCACAACAGAGATAAATTCAACCTTGACTTGTTTCTATAGATTGGTATTCTGTCCTTAAATCGAATGATATAGCCTAAAGATAATTTATACGGACTTTCATAGCTCCTCCCCCCCCCCCCAGCTGCAAAACACGTTGGTTTCAAATTGACAGGTCTGAATGAAAAGTCGTGATGGTGACTTGACGTGATGGGCAGAGTTTTGCAGCGGACACTTTTTGAATGAGATTGTGTATCTAGTTAGTTTATTGTTTATCAAAAGCCCCAGATGCGGCTAAGTTAGGCGTACCACGAGGGCTACTTAATTTGTTCTTTGTCACCCTGAATAGTCTTCTATTTTGTGGAACAACGAGATGTATCTTCAAGCAGCTTGAGCGTCGCTTCCTGGTGTGAACTGACCCTTAAAACCAGAGAGGATAGAACAAAGATGTTTAATATTCCTTAACTTCTTTTACTTTTCGTCACCCCTAAGTATTATTTTCTCACGTATCCCCGCTACGTCACAGCAGATTTATCCCTGAAAGGGCGTTTTCCACTAGACGGCACTTGCACGGCAACGGGCCGGTACGTGGAAGAGATATTGTGTGAAAATCAATGAAATTATTTTATTTATTTAGCCAGCTGGTCTGCTGGCTACTGCTTGGGGCGCTTGAGATGCGCCTTTTATGAAGAGTTCTACTTTACAAGGAAAGATACGTCTTGCTGCTATGAAAGTATAATATGAACTGATACAAAACAAATTAGAAAAGAACATCAAAATCAAATATTTAAATTATTAAGAAAAAACCAATAAAAAGTAATAAATTATATAAAAAGAGGTGCAGTTCTGCACAGTAACTTTATGCACAAAAACGCAACGGCACGGCATTGATTCCCACTGGTATCGTCGCCAGCCTGCAAAACTACATGTGCTTTGTATTTGTTCGAGGCATGCGCGTTGCGCGTGTGTATATGTGCGGACGTGTTACCGTCCTAGCGGAGAAACAGTTCCACGGTATTATCATGCCGTTACCGTGCCGTTTAGTGGAAAAACAGTCTATGTCACAGCTGATTTATTCCTGAAAGGAGTTTAAATTTAAGAACATTCGCTGTTTCACCCCACACCCCCTATTTATTGTGTGTAAGTGTGGAATATAAAGTACTTTGTGTACGATGTAATGTAATGTGTGTACGTGTATCGGAAATCTTTGTGAATGTAAATCTGTGTAGGT
>JARACY010004068.1:0-28918 GCA_029255725.1 Scrobipalpa atriplicella | reverse complement strand
CGCAACAGGTGGGGGGACGACATCAAGCGGCACGTGTGCGGCGTGCATACAGCAACAACAGCACACGCATTCTAGGAACTCTTCCAATACTAGTGGAGACATGAGCAGCAAAGTAAGAGCTACTACCTTACGGATAGAAATAGCGGCAATGACGTGACATAACGGGCCAAGCGGGAGTGGGCCGGATACGCCTTATACATCATCGAAAAAGATGGATGCAAATCGCGAGGATCGGTGGGAAAGATGGGTGGCCTTTACCAAGCAATAGGACAGCAAAGGCTACAAATGATTCTCATATTGCAACGACCCGTATAGCCAAGTTGGCAGGGTTCCGGTTTCGATTCCCGGCCAGGCAGATAATATTTGAATGATGAATTCAACATGAGTCTTGGTGTTCTTTGTACTTGTTCCTGTGTATGTATACTCCACTATACATGTAATCCTAGTGAGTGCGGTTGAGTTGGTGTTTTTTTATATAATATTTGTTGTCCAGGCGAGCGGTTACGGCAGCAGCGTGTCGGCCGCGTCGGCACATTCCCGGCAGAGCTCGGAGGGTGACAGCGCGGGCGACAACAACCGGCCGCATCACAACAGGTAAGCACTGCAGGCGTGGTGTGGTGTGCCGGCCGACGGTGATACTGTTTGCGGTTCATAGGCGGTTTGAGGGTTACGATACGGTGGACAGTTTTGTTTTACAAGTACGGAACATCTTTATACGAGGACTGGCATTTTACTGACCTGCTTGTTGCCCGATATGAAAACCGAAAGTTTTCCTTAAGCCAAGATTCAAGGTACGCGGGCTAGTTTTGTAGAAATCCGGTTTCTGACTTACGGTTTTTTCTATGAATTCAAGTGCGTAAACCTGTATTTGCTTCGATCCTATCATAACCTTCAAAACTTCTCTATAATTTAACATGTTTAAAGGAATTTCTCCGGTTCCAACAATAATGTGTAAATAAATTTAATATCTGGAAGAATTTCTTTAAGATATAATTACCTTAGTAAACACTTTGCACTCACACCTTGTGATGTGTTTTAAATTAACATTCTGTGTAAACTTGGAGATGTGTGCACAGACTATTTAACAGGAGAAGACTCTGCTTTAATCTCACCTTTATTTACACGAAATGATATGCGTATTTTTTGTAAGAAAAGTCTTGTCTTCATTAAAAAATAATATTCTCTGTAAACTTGGCGGATTGCTTGACGGTGCATTTGGATACGAGAAATTAATATGATTGGGACTAAAAGGATTGAGGATTGAGGAATGCAACTGTGGTGACTGAGTTACAATAGCATCCTTGACTGGGGCGGGGTGATGTGTAATAAGGTGTTGTACCAGGTTCAAGCAGTTGTTATATCTACCATATAGTTATGATATCGATCCGATTGTGCTGTATGATAATAACTCACTGTTGATTACAAGTGTAAACTATTTTCAAAGCTTTATCGGATTTTACTACATTTTCCATGCTATCAGAGCACAATAATTTAACTTATTTAATTTTTCAAGGGTAACAAATCTTGCACTTTTATTTTAAAAGCACAAAATTGTGACCATATTAGTCCAAAATAAAAAAAATAAAAATTTAAATAGTTTACACTTAGATCAACATACGGCATGTTGCGACCGCGCTCGCCTGTGCCTGTACAGATTGTAACACAGACTAGAAGCCTACTGCGCTGCGAGTTGCGTTGTGCACTGAACAGCCCGACGACAGAAGCTTTGTAACCGTCGTCAGTGTCGCACGTCACTAACCTTCCCGTTTCAGTTTATTTTTTATTTCAATATTCCATTTCGTTCGCCATCTCACGCTAAACTTACGTTTCCATTGGTATGTTTCCATTGGGTCGTTTAATAATGATATGTTGAAATAAATAATAGTACAACTTCAAGAAGTAATCAACGCATCCATTCAAACTCTTTTCACTTAATGTTCAAGAAATACTCTTCAAAACTGGCAGCATACATCGTCATTATCCATGCAAAATTGGTAATTTCATTACAATGCTGTGTACCAATGAAAGAAGTCAACAATAATGAGTGAGATAATACAACAAAATATTGATAAAAATAAAAATCTAACTAAACGTAACACTTTTCTCTTCTTATCGAAGTAGGTCGGCATCGCGAACGAGTTCTCATGATTGTGTCCATTCATTAGCGTACTATCTGGAGTCTTATAGTCTTCAAGCAGCGGCGATTGCAACGCATGTCTCGGTATGACGTCAGGTTGCGTCAGCGTGCAGTTGGGCGTCAGATAGAGGTCACTGTGTTCACTGACGATGGTTTTTTCCAGCAGTAGTCTCGTCAGCCGCTGCGTGTGCGTGTGCTTGCATGTGTGCGTGAGTTGCGCGTGTGTGACGCGCACGCTGGGGGGGGAGGGGGGAGGGAAAACAAAAACTAAAATTAATAAAGCTTCAAGGGGCCGAACTTACGATCCAGTGGCATGGCTTGGTAAGGAAAAGTGTTACGTTTAGTTAGATTTTTATTTTTATCAATATTTTGTTGTATTATCTCACTCATTATTGTTGACTTCTTTCATTGGTACACAGCATTGTAATGAAATTACCAATTTTGCATGGATAATGACGATGTATGCTGCCAGTTTTGAAGAGTATTTCTTGAACATTAAGTGAAAAGAGTTTGAATGGATGCGTTGATTACTTCTTGAAGTTGTACTATTATTTATTTCAACATATCATTATTAAACGACCCAATGGAAACATACCAATGGAAACGTAAGTTTAGCGTGAGATGGCGAACGAAATGGAATATTGAAATAAAAAATAAACTGAAACGGGAAGGTTAGTGACGTGCGACACTGACGACGGTTACAAAGCTTCTGTCGTCGGGCTGTTCAGTGCACAACGCAACTCGCAGCGCAGTAGGCTTCTAGTCTGTGTTACAATCTGTACAGGCACAGGCGAGCGCGGTCGCAACATGCCGTATGTTGATCTAAGTGTAAACTATTTAAATTTTTATTTTTTTTATTTTGGACTAATATGGTCACAATTTTGTGCTTTTAAAATAAAAGTGCAAGATTTGTTACCCTTGAAAAATTAAATAAGTTAAATTATTGTGCTCTGATAGCATGGAAAATGTAGTAAAATCCGATAAAGCTTTGAAAATAGTTTACACTTGTAATCAACAGTGAGTTATTATCATACAGCACAATCGGATCGATATCATAACTATATGGTAGATATAACAACTGCTTGAACCTGGTACAACACCTTATTACACATCACCCCGCCCCAGTCAAGGATGCTATTGTAACTCAGTCACCACAGTTGCATTCCTCAATCCTCAATCCTTTTAGTCCCAATCATATTAATTTCTCGTATCCAAATGCACCGTCAAGCAATCCGCCAAGTTTACAGAGAATATTATTTTTTAATGAAGACAAGACTTTTCTTACAAAAAATACGCATATCATTTCGTGTAAATAAAGGTGAGATTAAAGCAGAGTCTTCTCCTGTTAAATAGTCTGTGCACACATCTCCAAGTTTACACAGAATGTTAATTTAAAACACATCACAAGGTGTGAGTGCAAAGTGTTTACTAAGGTAATTATATCTTAAAGAAATTCTTCCAGATATTAAATTTATTTACACATTATTGTTGGAACCGGAGAAATTCCTTTAAACATGTTAAATTATAGAGAAGTTTTGAAGGTTATGATAGGATCGAAGCAAATACAGGTTTACGCACTTGAATTCATAGAAAAAACCGTAAGTCAGAAACCGGATTTCTACAAAACTAGCCCGCGTACCTTGAATCTTGGCTTAAGGAAAACTTTCGGTTTTCATATCGGGCAACAAGCAGGTCAGTAAAATGCCAGTCCTCGTATAAAGATGTTCCGTACTTGTAAAACAAAACTGTCCACCGTATCGTAACCCTCAAACCGCCTATGAACCGCAAACAGTATCACCGTCGGCCGGCACACCACACCACGCCTGCAGTGCTTACCTGTTGTGATGCGGCCGGTTGTTGTCGCCCGCGCTGTCACCCTCCGAGCTCTGCCGGGAATGTGCCGACGCGGCCGACACGCTGCTGCCGTAACCGCTCGCCTGGACAACAAATATTATATAAAAAAACACCAACTCAACCGCACTCACTAGGATTACATGTATAGTGGAGTATACATACACAGGAACAAGTACAAAGAACACCAAGACTCATGTTGAATTCATCATTCAAATATTATCTGCCTGGCCGGGAATCGAAACCGGAACCCTGCCAACTTGGCTATACGGGTCGTTGCAATATGAGAATCATTTGTAGCCTTTGCTGTCCTATTGCTTGGTAAAGGCCACCCATCTTTCCCACCGATCCTCGCGATTTGCATCCATCTTTTTCGATGATGTATAAGGCGTATCCGGCCCACTCCCGCTTGGCCCGTTATGTCACGTCATTGCCGCTATTTCTATCCGTAAGGTAGTAGCTCTTACTTTGCTGCTCATGTCTCCACTAGTATTGGAAGAGTTCCTAGAATGCGTGTGCTGTTGTTGCTGTATGCACGCCGCACACGTGCCGCTTGATGTCGTCCCCCCACCTGTTGCGCTGCTTATCGTTAGACCTGAAAGAAACATCAGTATATAAATTAAAAGTTTTCTGATTTGTGTTAAGTTGATCAATCCGTACTGGGCCCACGTGGTCGACTAAGGCACGATCGCCCTAGGGCCTTCGGTAGTTACCTATATGAGCTGATGATGATTGGACGTATTGAGCTGCAACCTAATTTTCTCAGCAAAAGAAACTCATATCTTCAGGGATATCTTGTTTAATTATGATCAAAATTTTATATTTAGATTTCATACGCTACTATCGCTTCAGATTTAAAGCAGAGCAGTCTTATGATAGTTCTTGATCGCATTCTGTTAATGAAAATGCTGTGTAGTCTCTTACCAGGATGGTCGGTGATAGATATAGGGGGTTCTTCTGATTCCGGCGACGGCAGCTCGCAGGAAGGTAATGATGATAGAGGCTGCGAGTGGCCCTCTGAAAATACAGTATTTTTTGTATTATTATTAGGGGATATGTTTGCTCCTGTAAGGAAAGGTATTCGAGAATTCGAGATAGAGTGCATGGAATGAGCTCACAGCAGTTTGAAAAGCACTGGTATTCCAACACACCGTCGCAATACAACACAGAAAACTGAATTGCTTGCCTTCGGACTTCGGTTGGAGCGTAGTCGCAAGCCAAGGTGCTTCTTTGTGGAGCTTTCTACTCCTTAAATGGGATCTTTCTTCACCCATTGGCAAGCCTATAGAGATGCTGTTTCTAAATCAGTAAGAATCTCACCGTAGTTCCTCCTCTTGGTGAGCGAGCCGAAGCCCGAGCTGGCTGTAGACGATCCACAATCATCTTCAGCCGCAGGGGCACTTTCTGACCCACTGTCTCCCCCGCCCCTCTCGCCGCCACCCCCCGCAGTTTCAACAGGAGCGTCCTGTTTCCGTTCTGGCCTGAAAACGATAGAAACAGGAAATCAGTGACTACATAAAAAACAGCTACACACCCGTTACGCTAACCGTGGTCTGGCCAGTCTCTGCGGCATGTATCAGCGGCACATCTGAGGAGGGGAGCCTTTAAGATAGCGATGCGTCGTCCCGCCAGACCTCTGGACCATACAGGCCGCTAATTATCGTGCTGACGATAACTTACACTTTGAACAGGGGGTCCCCGGAGATCATGTTCATGCGGACTCTGATCCGCAGCACGGAGTTGTCCTGCCGACGCCGAATATCGTAGCCTTCTAGAAGACAGCGGCGCGTCGTCTCGCCGGACCCCGCCAGCTCCGCCAGGTTCACGTCGCAGAAACCCAGCTTCTGGTATGATCGACCACCTGGAACACAGTAATCACTAATTAGTAAATACTTCTGTGCATACGCTATATGTCTTTATACAGGGCTTTACGCCGGCGGTCCCCGTCGCTGTCTTTGAGTGGCCTAATAGCTGTGCAACTAGGCTGTTTGAAAACCTCCACAACCAGGGTTCATCGGGTCATTGTTTGACTGGAAAACCCACTCGATAAGAAGAAGAGGTCTTTATTGACATTAAAGATGCAAAAACTCATGAAGCTACTAGGACAGCAACAATCATCTGTTTATATGCTGTGGTTAATGCGATGATGTAAAACGTCTTCATCTCGAAAACATTTTCATAACAGCTTCTACAGAAATAAACCTAAAGAAGTGTTTGAACTATAGGTTCGAACCTCAATGGGACCCTATGAGGTTTTCAGAATAATAATAATGATTAGATAGATTAGATCTTGATTTGCTCTAGTTAACTTAATCCGACAGGATTCCTAGTTCATCTCAACGCACGATCTTTAGGTCGACTTCATGATAATGGCTGTCCTTGACCTTTACCTAGATCATCGCATCATCAGTCCACAGTAGATATAATAAACCATCAACAAACAAACAGTACAATTCACCGCGTAATTATACTCACGTGCGGGTACTGATGTTGTGATAATGCGTTCACGTGCAAGTCACAAAGATTTAATACCAAGTTGAACCTAGAGCACTTAGTCAGTTTAGTCACAGTTCGAAAACCAAGGCTAATAGTCAGGAAATAATGCAGATACTTTTATTTTTTAGTAATTTATTGTTGGAATGTTATTCAATCAATTCTTTACTGCATTTTAATTTCATATTTTTTTATATTCAAATCATAAAAGCTAGTTTGATTTTGTGTTCTATTTAAATACCTGTGAAGAGATATTTTCATGACACGAACGCGGAGTATTTTTCTCATCTGGAAAGTTGTTTGTACCTACTTAACATTTCTTGAATATAAATAACTACGTTTTTAAAGAATCACAGTACATCTTCTAACTCCTGAGTGAGCTAAATCCCTGACAACTTCCAATATCCTTGCTATGGCATTCTCTAGAGCTACGAGATACTGCGTTCATTTCATGTTTCAGTGATACATTTGTATTCAGACTGCTTCTCAGCACATCGTGTACACAGTGGTTAGTTCACAGTTCACAAGAACTTCTTGATTTATATACTGCGTGTGATTTAGTTTCACCTGGACACAATTTGAATTGGACACAGACTAAATACAATACAAGGAAGCCTATTTACAGTTTAAGGTATTTTAATGGAATATTAATGTTGCGGAAAGAAACACACCTTGAAAATATTTTCGATCGAACAAAGAGTCAACTCTATGGGGTTGTAGTGTATACTCGACAAAGAAGGCGCATTTTACATTTTGATTTTCCACTTTAAAACTGATCCTGGGAATTTTCATGACTGGAAATTCATAATCCGGATTAATCTAAACCGAAATTCCTATTTGTATAACAATGAAATAAGAAACTGTCGGTAACAAAAGAGGCCAAGAGGAGAAGGTTTTATCTGAAGTCGGATAAACAGCACTCGGCGATACTGTAGCGCGCTCAATGGGTATCCCCGGGGCTTCAACAAGCTATTGATGCGAGAGGATGAAAAATGGCGTCAATATTTTTAGACATGAATTCGGGATAAGCTAAGTTAGGAATAAATTTTTGGTGTTTCGGACCTTTGTATAGCTATGATTGCAGCAGAAATACATATAACTATAAGATATAATAATAACTACATATAAATAACAGCGATAGGTCGCGTCGCGAGAAGCGACGGCTGCCGCCCACAGATTGCGACGGCTGCAGTGGTACCTATACCCTATACTTACTATTGGCAAGTGCCGTTCGTCTGTGTGAAGCCTTCGTCGCCTTGTGGGGTGCATTCTCCAGGAAGAATTGTCTGGCACCACCAGGACCAAGAACCACTACGTTATCAACTGAAACATGGTTTACCTTTGCACTCCTTCCTGACGGAGATCCTCATGAGAGCTGGCTCCAACACGCCCGTGTTCGCGTTGGCGCACATCTTGCACATGAACGAGAACTGCGCGTTCCACTGTACCACGTGGTTCCGCACTTCCTCCCTGGAACCAAACAGAAATTATCTGTTAGTCAAGATATTTTAGAAAGAGATTTTGTATAGATAGGGCCAATAAATTTTCTTTACGCTTAAAAATATGGGGAAGTATCATGACTGCTTTGCTTTATTTATCGGGCTGCAGAAAAGGCGTCCTACCGCCTAGTGGTTCAAAGTAAGCAGTTTATAAAACAAAAATCCTACCTAGTGTCCAGCTAAACTTGAACCTCATGCGGTATGACCGTCGTCCTACAGTAAGCTTCTAAAACAATATAATACCGCAACAAAGTTCTCTCAGGTGCACCATGTCAAATGTAAACAAAAATCGTCGGAGTTTACAACCTTTTTACGCGTGGCCCCATAATCTTTTTACAACCCTATATTGTGTAGAAGCAACATGTCCGTCTGTACCGCGATATTCCCACAGCTCGGAATCGCTGGGCTCGCACACATGTTTGCTATAAATCCTTGTAAGGGCCACTCAAGACGCTGAGCAAGTAGGACCTATCGTCTCAATCTCAATACTTGGAAGAAATTGAGATATTCGGCATCGTGAACTTCTTTGTAAGATTGTTTCTGCCAAAGGCCTGTTATAAACATTATGAGCAGACTGAGGATCAAAAACGAATCATTTCGGAAGAGTTAAGATTTATGTCAAATCTGCGATTTGTATAGAAATTGCGTTAGAATAACTTACAATTTAAACCCTGTCTTTTCCACATAAAATGCAACAACATTTTACCTGTTGCTTCAACCTCAATGCCCATGTGCATTCCGTCTGATATTGAAAAGGCAATTCCAATCAGTTTCACAGAAACTATTCCCGTCAGTATCGAGAGCAGGCCAAAGAGGCACTTACTGGTGTTCCTCGAAGCGATTACCTGGCGAATTGTTTACGCATACCAGCCAGCTATTTGAGTAACGGGCAACCACTGCGGCGTTTACCCGACCTGTTTAAAACAAGCTCCAGAATTTTTATCAAACGCTTCTTACTGTTCTAAGAAGCTTCTTCTTTCAACTGGTATAGATTTTTAGAATTTCATTTCATGCCTAAAAATCAACAATATAAACGGGGATGTTGGCAACCCTTACTGGCTGCATTTTCTGTAGCTTTCATTAATTTATTAAAACGACCTCTTCTACTTCCCGTTTGACCGGCGACCGGTGTGCATCGAACTCATTACGTTTGAGGACGTAACCGATTGTAATGTAATGATGTCGCATGCGTCAGGTCTGCGCCTCCTTATTAGGCAAAGGCTCCAGCAGCACGTGATACCGTCATCGCTGACCATTACCCGCATTGTACAAGAGGCAATTTGCAAGTTCAGGCAAAACAAGCATTGACTAATAATATCTGCAGATTCTGCAGTTAAAAGTAAGTGTTAAAAGTATTACATTGTTCCTGGAATACTGGTGCATCGCTGTTATCAACTACCTACGTATCCGTTGTGAAAATAAAATTCAAAAGCTATCGACTGGTTTTCCTAAAACCCATTAAGGTAAATAACG
The DNA here is from genome assembly GCA_029255725.1 of Scrobipalpa atriplicella. Classification (NCBI taxonomy): domain Eukaryota; kingdom Metazoa; phylum Arthropoda; class Insecta; order Lepidoptera; family Gelechiidae; genus Scrobipalpa; species Scrobipalpa atriplicella. Next base: position 19,465 of record JARACY010004068.1, on the reverse strand, counting down.
ATGGTTTCCAAATTCGGCGAAATCTCATTTCATTATCACCGGATCCTACGTAACAAGTAATTAATGGAAAATTAATATGTTGACGGGCGAGTTTCCTCGAAATCATTTGAGGCCGCTAAACTGTTTCGGTTTCAGTTTGTCGGAGCGCGGGGCGTGCCCGGCGGCCCCATTTCGGGCGCCAACTAACGAACGTGCCGGAAGAGTCCAAACCGGCCAACGGTCAACTTTTGGGGACACGCACTTCCTTTGTTTAATGTCTATATTGCGGTCCAAGGAATAATTTATTGAGACAATAAAGTGGTTGAATGTTTAGGACAGCAGTGACGTCATATTTGGACCACTACAGCACCGTTAAAAAACTATGTTTGAATCAGAGAACCGAAATTCCATAACTCTTCATATGGCGGATTTTGACAATGCCATTAACAATGCCATATAAGAATGTTTTTGCGGACGGATTAGTAGCAATACCATTTAAAGGGAAACTGCAATTGAATATCTGATAAATATGATGTATGCTAAAATAAACCCTCCCTCATTTTCTGAAACACTTAAGAGCATTTATCTTTTGAAGAAGCTTATGAAAAGAGCATTTACTCGAAATGATAAAATGGAACACTACCTGGCATAAGGACCGCTTTTATTCAGTTAGTAACCTGAATTTCAGAGATAGCTGGGAAAGAGGTCGAGCAGAGTAACTTATTCATAAAGCAAAATAAGTAGTAATTTCTCTGTAGAACACGACGGCTAAGTAGAAAGGTAGAAACATCAAACATAAATCATCTACAAAAATTATACCTTTGAAAATGTCGAAAGAGGATACACTTTTTAAATCGAGTACATGAAATATTTTGTAGTAACTAAGTCAATCAATTATTCACGCTATAAATACCTATAATGACACACTGACCAACGTACCTATGTATTATTAGCTTTGATAAGTAATGTCAATAACCTTTGGTATATACAGTAAACTGTTAGATATCTATGAGTCAGTTTACTCTTACCAATTAAACTTTAGGATTACTGAAAAAGAAGATTACATGGAAATTGATTTCAAAAAGCTTTTAACTCTCTCCGTTAACGTATTTCACAACATTATGTTTTAATAATAATTGGGCCTATGTAATCAAATCACATTACATTATATATCATTTCCCTCAATATTATGGATAGTTATATTAGCGGCGGGTGACAAAGAAAATAATTTAAAAGCTAATGTTATTTTAACACAACTGTAATCATTAATAGCCCGTTTTATGTACTTAATTGTAGTTGTTTTTATTATTCCTACTTTATTTCACATCTGTAATGGTGACTAACTGTAACTATGTATTACCACGCGAACATAATTATGACAATGTTTTGTTTATTATTATACTTTATTGTGTTCATATTGTTTGAGCTTAAATTACTTTTTTATGTTTTAATGTACTTTTATTAATTCTTTGTTTTGTTACAGGTAGTGACAATGATGCAGTTAGACTAGACATACATAATTATAATAGTCCTCCCACCGATTTTGGGTGATGGAGGCCAATCTCCCAGAGATGGGCCAACTGCGCAGGACTAGTTTTTAGAGCCCAAGTGTTCGCGCTACACACAGGTGCACTCTCTATTCCTTCAATCTCTTATTCTGATGGGACAGATTGACTGACACGACCAGAGAGAAATCAGGCGCAGGACCGACTATTTACATGCCCATCCGACAGCATGGATCATCTTACTTTTCGGACAATCAGGTGATCAGCCTGCAATGCCCTAACCAAACTAGAAACAACAACACAAAGTCATTTATATAATTTTATTTTGATACAATGTTGCAGTTGCAGGTCCGGGTTACCATTCCACGTTGAAATCAGAAACTGCTGAAAGCTGCAGTCAGTTCCACATTTATACGAGCTTCATTGAGCGGCTTTGAAACTCTGACACCAGGGTTCATTCCACATTATTTCTATGTGCATTATTTTTTTTAGTGCATTATTTTTGCTTTCCATATCTAAAACATTTTAGCTACCTATAAAGTGCATTTCACGTGCGCAACAAAATCCTCTTAAAGCTAAAAGCTTTATAGTGCTCTACTACACAGCCTCGTCAACGATGACGGCGTGTGACGTCACGCTAAGCTAACCGGATTAATGCAATGCGTCGCTAATGGTCGACAAGGCCGCGCTCACCACTAATTATGCAGATGTGCAGCCACCCTGCCATAGGAAATAACTGTTGTGTTGCTAAGGGCAAAGGTCGTAACCTGTCACATACGAATTTGTTGTCAATGACCTCATAAAAGGGATTAAGGCATCTGACAAGATTTGAGCGTCTTTTCAGAAATGTTTTGCCGAAGTGAAATATTATAAACCTAATATTGCATTAACTGTTAACACTAATACTTTTATATGTATTATGGGTTATTAAAGGTAGGGAATATTCAACGATGGAGTAATCCCAAGAAGCCAGTTAGTAGTATTCCCATAAAACAACACAGACGCCACTGAATTCCCGAATTGCAATTTCTCATTACGTCCCTCGTTCTGCGCCACGGTCTGTTGAGCAGACGACGACGGTAAGGTAAACCACCTGCTGTAACCCCACCGAAGAAGAGGATATTATGTTGAATAATCTGCCCAACCTAATTCTTAATACATGCGTACAGTTGTTTATGATTAATCAGTATTAAAAAATCCTCCCAAGGAACCGATTCTCGGTGATGGCGGCCAATCTTCCAAAGATCCGCCAACTGAGCGGGACTAGTGTTTCGCAACACACAAATGCACTCTCTATTTCTTCCTTCAATCTCTTATTCTGAGGGGACAGATTGACTGACAGGACCAGAGACAAATCAGGCGCAGGACCGACTACTTTTCGGACAACCAGGTGATCAGCCTGCAATATCCTAACCAAACTAGAAACAAAAACACAGTCATTGCCCCCGTCGGGAATCGAACCCGGGACCTCCAGGTCGTGAGCCCATATGGCTCAGACCACTAGACCATGGCGGCAGTTAAAAGCAAACATTTTAGTAAACACACTGAGTGTCGTGGCTAACAGGAGATCCGGGGCATAACCCACGTGCAGCCGAACACTGTGGGCTGGAGAATATTTGCATCTAAACTGGTATAAAGGGCCTTAGCTTAGCATATTGTTAGGTGCTGCTAGCTTTCAATTTGTAAAAAAACTGACAAGAATAACCGAAAACAACTGGATATAACCGCTGAAAACCATTCTGATGCTTTTAGTAGTACGAAAACCCGCCCTGATAAATCCAATTATTATGCTTTTTTTTTGTGTTAAAAATATTTACATACCCAGCTTCACTCGCTACGCGTTATTCAAACAAATATATGGACAGCTTGTTTTTTAACAATCCATCAAGCTATATAGACCTGGGCCAAATAAATAAGAAGCCATACACAAACAGGGGCAATCAGATTAAAAACCCAGATGGGTGAGATCACCCCTTTTATAAAATTAATTTAACCGACCTAGGTAAACGAGGTGAGTAAGAACAGATAACAGACTTTGTGTTTCACATTAGTTTACATTTGCATAGTAGTTAAGTTACTTTACTGGATAAATGTTTGAACAATACATCAGCTTGTTTCAATGTTGCTGCTCTTTAACACTGTGTTTGTCTACAAGGTAAGTTTTGTTATGGTTTGATGTATGGCATTTGAATTAAAAAAAAACTATCTGCCAATCGGCCTATTCCAGGATACGAGCCGTGCCCCTCAGTGGGACGTATATGATTCAATTATTTGTTTGATCGGTCATCATGAAAAGTGTTTTTGCGTAAGTGCCATTCGCCCACGCTTTTAAGCACTGTGCCTATAGTTCGATAGTCAACTTTATCTATTTTAGAGATCCTATCTCGTACTTACCTCTATTTCATGCTCCGATTTCTGTGCTAGCCGTAGATGAGACTAGCTTGTAACAGTACACTCGTCCGCCGCGCTCAGAAGTAATCTGTGGTACAGTGTTGTGACGTCACACGCCATGTGCTGCTGTCACCAAACACCGCGTGTGTCCTTGTACTGATTACTGAGCTCCTCTCGTCTGCCACATGGCCCAAATACCTCATGTTTTGTATGCGCATTACCATTCACAATGAGATAGGGTTACAGCTGGATTTTCATAAGTTTATTGTATTTGCTGCTTAATAGGCAAATGAGGAAGTTTTGACTCTATTTGAGAATACATGCAACTTCATGCGAGCGAAATCGTGACTAAAATACAAAAGATCAAACATTTATGTTACCGTAACATTGCATAAACCGTTAGATCATAATCTATCTTAGAAAATTTATAACCTAACCTAACCTAACCTTTAGAAAGTTTATAAACTGACGAGTAAGTTTGTAAACTAACAGTTGTTACAATTTTACGCTGACATTTACAAAGTTTCATCAATTTAGTTCTCATTTTAATAATTTACAGTTTCTAATCAACAATATCCCTATAATGCCTAGTAACATTCCATACTCTCCTATTTAGATAAAACTTTACTTAACAAGGTTCCTCCTATCTAAGTTCCTACTGTTCCTAGCACCAAATCAATATTGGAGCTGGTGATCAGTGATCACGATCTTGGTACATCTGTTTAACTAAGGCCCGTATTTATAATCAGCTCTCAAGACTGACAGCGAGTTTGAGTTCGTATCAGAAATGTCATTTCAGTACAAAACGGTCTGTCAAATCCGTACTTAATATTGCTCTCAATCTTGAGATTGCTTTATAAATACGAGCCTAAGACTGGTCTAACTTCTAACCCAATTAAACATTCCAAGTTACAATCAAAATTGAGGTCTGAGTTCAGTGACTTGTTTAATCTAGTTTTGTGACTTGCAAATTATTCCGACATTTGCGACTCCTTGTTGACTTTGTATCAGAAATACACCAATTTCTGTTGCCAAGAAGTGTTCGCATTTCTATGTTACGTTCTGAGTCAGTGAATTTACTTTATAAATTGAGGCAATGAATCAGAATATTACCAAATAATATCTAGTAAAATGAGTAACAGTAACAAAAACATTTAGGTACTTCTAAGTACATCTGTTCTGTGTGTATATTTGTAAATGTGTGCAATACGGAGGTTTTACTTAATTTAGTAACAAGATTAAAGTTGCAGATAGAGTGTGAAATGCAAGTTTCCTCACACTCTCTACCAGATGTTGATAATATGTAGTAAGTTGCAGACTGCAGTGAAAGCGGCCATGAAAACACCCGTAAAAGTTTTATGAGGACATTAAACAAGTTAATACCTTCTTAGGACTTGCACTTTATTGGTTTTACTGAGAAAGGAGAACGTGACAATATTGCTTGGTGAGATTATTGGCTTGAGGAACCGAAGATACTAAGATAATAATTTTGTCATAAAAAGACAGGAAAAACGCTAAAAATAATTTGATATTTCTCTCTTTAATAGAGACTTACACCACTAATCCAGAAGTAGCTTGGGCTCTTTTTTGCAGCAGGAAAATATCTGATTTCAATGGAAAAGTTATTAAATCGCAGGGAGAAAAAATAATAAGCTGATAAGCGGCTTAACTTTATTAAATGAATGTCCAAGTGAATGTTCTAGAGTGAACCTACATTCTAGTTAGTTTATAAAACAGTCTTCGATGCGAAAATAGTCCAAAACAAATCACCAGTTTATTTTGATAAAGTTCCAAAATACCAAGGCTGTATGTACGCTAAATATCACCAACGAACTATAATACATACATACATACATAAAATCACGCCTTTATCCCTAACGGGGTAGGCAGAGCAAAAACGACCTAAACAAAGGTCGTTCCGCCACGTCTGATAAGTTTTGAGGGTTATTACAGATGATTAGATATGTATATTGCTATAGTGACGGGTTGTCAGCCCATCGCCTAAATTGCAATACACTGAAACCCTCGAATCCCTTAGCTGGTTTTTACAGCATGCCCGGGAGGAGATTCAACTGGCACATTCTATGTTTTTCTATCACTCCCAGTCCAGCATGGAACTATAATGTATAGCACATACGAGTAGTACGTAAGGTAGTAATGACGTCATTCACACTCATGTGACACATTCACCGGCCTCAAGTGACGTGGCCGACGTTTGTTTATTTATAGAGAACTTTGAACCTGCGGACATTGTGACGTTAGAAATACTTTACCAAATGTCAGGTATTTGGCGTCACGACAAGATGGGCGATATATCTACGTAATACGCTATTTGACTACTAGTCAAATCAGCAACTTTTTATGAAATGTCAAAAACGTTTTTTTGTATGAAAATACTGGCTTGTGACGTCACTGGCTTGTAAATATTGACTACTCAAATCAATAACTTCTATATTTTTAACTCAATTATTAAATCTAAATGTGCATATTTTTTTAAATGATAAATGAGACCGCACAGTTATTTTAGCCATCAGTTTTAAGTATAAACGTTTTGAATTTTTTTAGCCACCCAGTCAACATGCCTATTGGGGCCTATCTAGGATGAAGAAATAAACTAGGAAAATGTTGTGAAATTAAATGTTTCATTAACAAGACAGGTCCACTTTACGGTGTTGATAATAAAGAAAGCGCGTCATAAAAGAACCTCTTATATTTGTCAATAAGTGGTTTATTGTTTTACAATAAATGACGTGGGTTCTCTTCTTCAGAAATTCGCTTACCTTGTATTGCACCTAGGTATATTGCGATAAACATGGAGAATTATATTTAACCCTGTTATTTCGAACAGTTAAAGTAGGTGTTATAGTCAAACCTCGAAGCTCCGGCGCTCCTAGGTTTGACTAGTCAATTCTTAGGTCTGACTGTAGGTTAGGTTAGGTTAGAAATATCAGTCAGCGCCAGAGCTTCGAGGTTTGACTATGACATAGGTACAGTGGGCAGCAGGTCGAGTTATCAATTTAACGGACCAATATTATACTGGTTATATCTACCTGTTGTACTGTATAGCCAGTATAAATTGGTCCGTTAAAGTGGTAACTCGACCTGCTGCCCAATGTACTATATTCCAGTTGAGAAATAAAGATGTTGAATAAATCGATACACGGAGAAACACAATTTGTTTATCTTGGCAGAGTTTAAAAAAGAAACAAAACAGCCCATGGATGTTTGGCCATTTTAGCAGATGAAAGCGAAAAGAATAACTTTGAAGTAACGTGGTTTGTATTCATTTGATTTTAATTATAAATTAAACAAAATTAATTACCTTTTTCAAAGAGACGGAGTAGTAAATTATATGCCAAAAATAAATAGGAAATTATTTGCAAAAATCTTGGGAACTTGTTTTAATTAATATAGAAACATTATCGTAGTCGTAGACTCTATCAAAATAGAAAAAATATACAATAAACCCAGTGTTGGTTCTCTTTTATGAAGAAGTTTTACTAAAACTTACAGTAGTACCGTAGTAATTTCAAAACATACTTTGCTTTGCAATTTAACTCTGATTACTGGAGGGTATATTTATCTCAATGAATATGTATTTTAACCATTTCAAGATTGAAGCTTCCTTCCTCGTCAAATGTAGGCATATAATCAGTTACAATTATGTTGTTTACATTACATTTATATGGGCAATTTGATTTACATGTAAATGTACTGTTAAGTAGCTAATTGCTGTTACCTCGATTATTTATTTTATTAGTATGATTATTTGAAAGCTTTATTTGAATATTTTAACGAAAAGAATTCGCGAAGTCGCTTTTAAACACACTTGTAGCTGTGTTCTAAATTTAAATTCTTTAAGGAAAAAACCACAAATAGTATCTTAGTTATTTTGTTAATTTACGACACCCAACGCGTAATTTTATAATAAACGACGCACAAACGAAAGTTATAGTTATAGTTTTTGAGCCAGTCAGAGGATAACTTCAATATTTAAACATTTCACTTCCATACAGGAGATACGAATGACACTGTTTGATGAAAACCACTTTTAATAAATGTCTAAGAATGAGATGATTAGTTACTAAAAAAATCTTTTCAAAACATCTGCAGTCCACTTTCCTTTACAAACGGCAATCAACCGACTGGTTCATCAGCAATATTAAGGCTCGTATCTCCCAATCAGTAACCCATCTTCCAGTTAGCTGGTGAAAAGTAAATGGTTGGCGTTTGCTTTCGAAACCACGATCCACGATCGACCGAAGATAATCGGCCATTGTTAGCCGGCCAGCTGAGTAACTGCTGATTCCTAGATAAAGCTCTGCAAGTGAAAACTCTGCACTCTTTGTGAGTACCTACTTGATTTTTGAAAGTCAATATCTTACCTATATTTGTACCAATCAATGTCTTACCTATTTGTACCTGACCTGACAATCTTGACATCATAAATCTGTAAATATACTGACAACTTGTCAACGTACTGGCGAAACAAAATGCAGCACCACTTTTCCTGATATGTTTGTTTCCGGCGAACGTCCACTGGCGTCGCGCCACGGCACGTGATGTCAATATTGACAGTGTCAATGTCAACATTACGGTTTAATCTATTATATTGCGTCAATGTTCGGGCCCATCAAGTATATTCATAGTTTATTTTTAAAAGAGTGCATTGTTATTTCGTCAGGATTTCATGTGACACGGCGCGGTGTTAATGTTGACAGACACAACATTAATGTACCATCAGCTGCAATACGATAAGGTATAAAGGTGATTGACGCTTCAAATGTGTAAACTGTAGGGTTTACGTGATCCAAGAAAGTATTTACATTTATTTGTTTGGACAAATGTAGCGAATGTAGGACGCAGATTTAAGAAGGTATTTTGTTAGCTTCTTTGAAAAAAAAATAAGCGACAAGTACATACCTATTTATTTGACTTTATTTGTCAAAAAAGGCATCATGTATGTATTGTATACGTTACGGTACAATCAGCTGTAGCCTACATATACGAATACATGATGAGGAATCCTTAGCAGTGTGCTTCTCAAGGTGCGTGATCATTTATTGACATAAGTGGGAGGAATCGTAATAGAAATCGTCACGCAAAGTTTAAAACACTGGACATTACAGTACGACCACACTTTAAATGAACGTGACGGAAAAAGTAACTACATCGCCATCTTGAGATCTGACATTGATATGACGGTTCTCCTTATACTGCAGCGCCCCCGCCCACGTTCATTGAGAACCGTGTCGTAGGTACTGTATACTAATTTATCTTATCTTTGTTCCATCAGTAGCTAAAAGCGGCGTCTAACTAATCTCTCCCCAGTGAACATAAACATCGCAGTGCATTGCCGCTCGTAACTCAATTGCTTAAACGATTTGTTTACGAGATGCAGCGGTGGAGTTTGTGGTTCTGTTATTGGTTATTGCGCCTTTCAGGAGTTGCCCGAGCTTTGGAATCGCAAGTTGCTTCCTAATTACTTTACTTGATTTCTGTACAAGTATTGTTTGTAATGTGATGTTGAATTAGTGTTAATTAGTTACCTATGGATAAAAAACGGCCATGGGAAATTTCGCGACAGCCTGCAGAATTTTCTTATGACACGAACGATCGGCGAAGATATCCAGAACAGATTTCATTGGATACTTAGTTCCTATCTTAGTCTATAACATGGATAATGATGCAGAATAGCATAGCGAGATTTTCCAATTTCTCGAAAAACAGTCTGCGGTGGGCAAGAATATTTAGCATTTAGAAACTGCACATAGGCATTAGACGTTTAGGACTCGACCGACGCATGTCATACGATATGATGATGATCTTCCCTTCCATACGAGAAAAGAAAGAATTGTTCTAGAAAGCTGATGAAGGTCATGTTAGCGCATGGTGACGAATTGGCAGCCTGACAGCATTGCCATGACACCGTATCGAGTGTTGTTTATAGTTAGAATTGACGACGTGAAAAACTAAATCTATTTTGGACTTGACTAGTTGTTTGGCTTTTAATTTTGATACAGAAAATATTTTCTTACATAGTAAGACAGAACATAATAAACTAGTCCAAGACGCGGTAGATTTCATGATCCTGTAACTAACTGCAATTCAAATTCTGAGATGAGAACCTAACAAGATTAGCATTTCTCACCATGACCTCTGGTTAGTTAGGCAATAGTTGGACGTTTGCCGAAACCGACTCATGATTTCGTATCGATACCCAATGCATGACTCAGAAAGAATAGTCTAAATGCGCTTGTGCATAAGCTGGATAGAATAGATGTCGTGTAAAATGAATTAGATAAAATACATAACAAGAAATCCTAACACCGCCACATTCCTTTATTTTGAAAGAAAATTTAAAATTAGTCTTTATTTCTTCCACAAACATCTCTCCATGTTCCAATTCCAAACACTTCCTTATGCGTTGAAGCTGAAACAATCCGGGAAGGGAAACCCAAACATGCGATCCCGCGCAATGAGGAAGCCCTAACTAATGTAGGTAATGCGCTTGATTGTTGATGAACTGACCAACTTGCGTACAGACGGGCCATAAACGGAGTTATGGAGGTGCATATCCGCTGCTGGTTTTGAAGATGATTTTGAATTATTAGGAGATAGATTTATCATCAGTAATTTGTAGAAGAGGCGAACGCGCTATCTAAAATCATTGTATTCACAATGAAATCTAGAAGCAGTAAAAATAAAGAATATAACAACTGTCTCTTCCTGGGCGTACCTACTGCTTGCATTTTTAGTAAATGGAAGAAGTGACTCTGAAAATTATGTGGTGACCGTAATGTATATCACTTAATAACATAGATGAAACTTCAGATGTTGCGGTCCCTTAGTATGTACAGTGACCACTTTCCATTGGGCGGATCGTAAGCCTTTTTTGCCTCATTGACGAAACTATTTATATGCTTGACCTTGGCGAGCTAAATAGTACAATCTGTGAATGTCATGTGATTTCTATTTTTAGTTGTTAGTGTTTTTACACGTGTCTTTTTTTAGACTATTAGCGTCTTGTTTATTTTTGTATCATGCTTCAACAAACTGGACTTTCGATGCCAGATTAATTTATCATTTGACAAGAGCAACTATTGGACAAAGAAGATGATCTAAACGTTCAGGCAGTTTTGGTTCTAATCATTTATGGATACAATCGTCTATCCCATCCGAACACTGTATTAGCAGATTAGCAACATTATCGAGCACAAGATGACTCGTCATTATTTGCTCGAATGACTCCGCTGTGAAGTCAGTGTTGTTTGTTGACAACTGTCATCCGAAATAAAGATCTTGTCTAGATCAGACAGTATTAGCCGGAAAGAAGTCATGGTCCAATTTAACACCTGGGCCATCTACGTCCGTGGTGTAAAAAGGCTCTTATTGTGCATTACAGCGTTAATGTATTCTGGCGGTATTTGGTCAAAATGACATTTTGGCACTTAGGGAATTTGAACAATTGAACATTACAGCTTTAATGTATTCTATCATAGCAGCATTTAGGCAATATGACATTTTGGCACTAGGCAGTTTGTACATTTTGACACTAGGACTATGTTTCCCATTAACTTTTTGTCTTTGTAACATTTATTACCCGGCGGGAATATTCTGATGTTATGCACCGAAATAGTCTCCTTTATTGTGAATCACTGAATGAATCAAACGACTTTAAAAACTTCGCTACGTTTTAAAGTTGGATCGTTTGTGCAGAGTTCGTCCGTGGCGCAGAGCAATGGTCCGCGAGTTGGCAACTTTCCTTCCAGGCCGAGGAGATGGAAACTGGAGCAACCACAGTTGATAAAATATCAAAGGTGCTGTGCAACAGAGGTCAGTTTTGCATTACATTGCCGGCTATGCCCGCATTGAATATAACTAGTACAAGTACGACTCGGCAATCCAAAGCAAAAACGTCTTCGCCGCGTCTTCGGCGTGAAGCTATGGTTCTGCGGAACTTAAAGGGAAAGCATTGAGCGGAACGCGCACAATGCCAGAAGCCAAACCACAAGGTTACTTGTACAAAGACTTCGACAGTACTTTGATCAGTGTTGCATGCCCTTTAGAAAAGTGTTAGTAGCTCTGTAAACCTTGTTCGACACCTTGTCTCTCTCTACCGCCCTTTTCGGTACTAGGTCAAGCGAATACTATTTACGTAGTAACACATTCAGTCGGGTCAGTTAATTTTATTATTTAGGTGGTTTTGTATACTGTTCGATTGTCCTAGAAAATGGTGTTTTCGTTCTACTTTCAGTACCGTATATTAGTTATTCTGTGCTACTGATTAGATTAGTTAGACCTCTTTTATGGCGGATCAATACGGGGGTCAAATAATTTCGTTGTATGTTTTATTTTGTTAAGGAATTGTCAAGTCATTTCCTTATTTTGAACTAATTGTATCCACGCAAACATTATTTACTTTCCTTTACCCATTTTTTGTATTGACGACGAGGCTTTTAAATGCTGTGAAATAAGCCCATCCAAACCCTAAACAGTCTTGACCACTTACGCAAGATAAAATACAGTTTTTATACATTTTGTTAGTAGAATAACAAAAATTTTAACAATGCAGGTTCCCAAATATAAAACACGTCCAACAGCGGAAACAAAGACAACATTGTGATCATAATTCGTCAAACATGATTACCTCACCGGTAGAAGCCGGATTATTTCACTCTGTAGTGTACAAAATTAAGCGAAGTCGGCTGTTTGATAATATACGACGTATATACGACGCATTGTCCGGCCATACCTGAAACAAAAGATGTACACGGTGAGAAAGACATTCGAATCCCACGCGAGAAAGGGAGGAATAAGCATGTGATAAGAAATATGTGTGAGAATAAAGGAAATGTCCAAGAACACATTCTTTTTCCTCTTATCGAGTCGACTAACGACACGATGAACTCTGGTGTCAGTTTTTAAACCGCATATTAGTAACAGTTAATAGACCTCTGACATGGTTGTGTAACGAACACTATATTAAAGATGGAGACCGGGACCGACGGCTTAACGTGCCCGAGCAAGAACACTATTTCGGTGTCTTGAAAACGATGTTCTAGACAATTTTAAGGGTCTTCTAAGATGTATTTTTAGCAATAATGGCTCAAGTAGTCCAGCTTATTAAGATTAGTCACCAAGCTGGCTATAATCGATCTACTTGTCGGTCTGTATGCAGACTCCTATAATTTACTACTTATTTGATTATAATCATATGCGAAAGAGAAATTATCAATTCGAGACATATGCACGAACAGACAGGCAGTTTGTCTGAGTAAACGTCGTGTGACACGAAACACACGAAATGTTGAGGTACCAAAATGGATGAGTTCCTCATTACTTTCCCCAGAAGCAACCTGTGTTATCCCACATGTTTACCATTCGTTACAACACCCACGTTACACCTGCTATGTTTCACACGACCGCTTCCCAGAAACACCCTTTATTTTCTCAACAATTTTCCAGAATGTTCGCACATAATTCATCACTCCGTTGTTGGTTGGAAAGTTTGACGTTCAGCGGAATTCAGCGGAAGTCTGTTATAAAACATGGAGTTGCTCAAACTGAAGTATGCAAAACATACTTAACTATTTAATAAAATAAAAGCAATAATATCATATATTGTTGCTGCAACATTTTAATGATGGAAATGAAAATTTAACATTTTGTTTTTAAACTCAACCTTTTTACAAATTCACATGACGAAATTTCATATAATGCGTTCAAGAAATCTTTAGCAGAACAAGATTTTTCTGTATGTGTGTGGAATATAATATTTCAAATAGAAATTCCTTATGATGCGCGGAAAGCGTAAAGGTTTTCACCTTTCAATGTTCAAAGTGGAAGTAGTAAAATGGATCAGAGTAAGAACTCACGTGCATATCAAGACGCAATAGCTTAAGCCCCGCGTATTTTTCCAAAAGAAAAATACACTATCACGAATCTATATTTGATTCAGACAACTTCACAAATAGTAAAGACTAGACTACATCACTACAGTTATCAGCCCATGTCAGTGAACTATTAATGCGATGCTTGAGAAGCGAGATCAGTTAACGGTTTGTGAGGTCGCGGGGTCACCCGACATTAGCTCAGACACACAGACTCCACAGGCAAGGAATTTGATAGCTTATCGCAGAATGTCTACATACACTTATCAAACAATAGTTGCTACTATTACCTACTACTGAGAAAGTACAGTGGCTGTTAAATCCTTATCACCGAACTAGCGTATGTCTAGACTCCAGCCATCATAACTTTAGAATTTAGATTCTGGGTGTAAATAAATTAGCTGACATAATACGTTTTTTAAATACTAGCTTCTAAATATTAGCTACTTTAGCTGACATAACTTTACGGTATGAACCTACCCGTGAAACTGCACAACTTTTTCTAACGAACATAAATCGAAATATGAAAAAAAAATAGCCTCCCACCTCCCATACAAAAAGTCTAATTGTCAGCCAACGATATAATAAGTAAAAGTATATCTTTGTTGGCAGCAGTTGGCACCGTTTGTTTGGTAGGGAGGCCTATTTTTTTTATTTCGACCTAATTATGTTCTTTGAGGAGAAAGTTGTTCAGTTTCGTGGGTATCCCATTTCTAGTTAGAGCATTTTGCAAATACTGCAAGCCTAATGAGCTCTCGACTTTTATAACAAACAGGCTAGACAGACAGACTGGAAGATCATAGTACCTATTATTATCATCCAACCAAATATAAAAACTAGTCACGCAGAAGATCACTTCAAATAATGGCCTCTGATTTTACTTGTACGTGACAGGATTCTAAAATCTTTATTAGAGTTTCGGATTTTATTTTAAATAGTTTAAATGACTTTTTTTCGGGTAGGTATTCTATGTCTTTATTTTTATGTATTAGATTTAAGACGTGACAAGTTTTCAAATTGAATAACTAAACTATTAAGCTAAGCATGCGAATAAAATATTATTACAAAAAAGGGAATGCGTTGTTTGATTATAAATTAAGTATAATTTCCATCTTTGACGGGAAACAGGGAATTCCCAGCATTTTTTATACAACTCTACTTCAACTCTATTACATATTAAGTTTTTCCGTGGGTATACGATATTTTTACGCAGTAAAAGGAAAAACACGTGAAAATTCATACATTTTATTCAGCCAGTAGTACTCTAGCCGCCATTCAGTGAAGTGAAGTAGGTGCCACACATAAAGGCTCACTGTAGCCATTGATTCGGAACATTGATGTGAGCTCACGTCCTTCCGTGCGTCAACGAGAGACTCTCAGCTCATATCACAGATAAACACCAACTAAGCCTATTCACTGACGCATACTACTACATACGTAGGTACATACATTATAGTACATACGTAAAGCGTCATTTACTTTCCAGTCACATGTCCTGGACGCGCCATTCAGAAAATAATTGTACCATTCAGGAATTCCTATTACTGTTATCGGAATTTCCTGGAAAGTAGCACAGAATAGTCTTTATAGAACTGAATCTAGTATAGAGAAGTACTGTGCTGGAATTCCTGCGATCGGCAAGGTCGAAGGTCTTCGATAAGCCGACCAATCTGAATATAACCGTTCCCAGAATATCAAACATGTATTGATTCAGATCCAAGAATCTGAACTGAACGTTATATTGCACCATTCTTTAGCAGTTTAGTTTTTAAGAAACTCTAAGAGGCTCTTTTTAAGAAAAAAGAATTGATGACTGCGTTATAAAGGTTTAAGCGAAAATTAAAACATTATGAATAAGAAGACGACTAACTAAATATAACGAAAACCAATAAGCGCGTTTTTTAACGAAGGTCAATATTTCTCATCAAAGAGAAATCGTATTGAACGATACAAAAGGTCCGACCCAGACGAACGCATGATTGGGTAGGTAAGGTTTCATTTTCCCTATTGTACTGTTAAGGTTAAGTAGGTATACAATATTCTTAGAACAAATAACAAAAGGTCACCCCATTTGACCTGGAGGCAACAGGACGAATTCGGCGAACACCCACCCGTTTTACTGCCGACATTGTGCCGTCCTTGCAATTTGTACAATTATGACGAATGGCACATCGGATCAAGTATTTTTGACCTCGAGTATCTCGATCAATCTGGACTTTATTTTTGACTTTATTGCCAGATGGGAGTAACGCTGTCGCTTGAAAGTTGAAGCACGTTTAAGTTTATTTTATCTAATCTAACCTACCCTATTCAAAATATGTGTATGTCTAAGTATACCTATAGACTTTAAAGTGAAGTGATCTTAGCACGCACCCCTGAGGGACGCACGCTCGTGACTAAGCACCATATCCACTTTGTCGCCTGGAACAATTTATTACCACTATATTCTATTTCTATAGCTATGTATAAATAGAACACCCGTTCACCTTCACTTATTACGCGTACATAATTTCCGTAAATAAACGATAGTATCTTTCAAAGGCCTGCGTAAGTACTGTGCAGCTAAGGTCGTTTGTAGTAATAGGTTTATGTGTGACCTACTTATTATCTTGATGATCGAATAACCCAATTCCCGTCACAATAAAACGCGTTTGTATTTGGATACTTGTGTTGTTGTTGTTTTAGCTGATCTCATCACTTATGCTTTACTATACATGGTGTTAAGTGTAGGATGAGGATGATCAGGCAATTAAACAATAGGTACTTATGGCAGACGAATCAAGGACGTTAGGCAGACATCATCGACCGATGGTATCAACTGACAACTATAAATAAATACCTACTGACTACAAAATGATGAGTAACAAACATTCTTGATAGGACCGACCGACAATGTATGTGTTGGTTCATATAATTATGTAATGTATCTTTTAATTTTATTGGAATTGACTTGCAACTTTTTTTACAAGCTCACGTTCATCAGATGAGTAGACAAAACATCGTCACCCTTAGAACTGTCCTACCAAACAGCGCCAATAGCGGGGAGAGAGACGATATTGCACAAGAATGCCCAAAATCTCACTAAATTTCTGCCTTGATAATGCTCGTAGAAGCTGAATCTTCCAAAGAATTCGATAACCAAACATTGGCAAGATCTCGATTGGAAAGCGGCTGCCCAAGCCCACGTTGCGGCTGCGGGTACGGGCTGGTAGGTTTGCGCGCACCGATTGGCCGCGCAAGGTCGCGCAAGGCCGCACGATGCGCTGCGCACGCGCACGCGACGCAAGCTGCAGGTGAAAGGAGTTTGCCGACTTCTGCGAAACACCACTGCTGATGTAAGGTAGTGACGTGCTGGTAAAATTTGTGGTATTGTAAGGCCTTCTGCAGAAGTTATTTAACGAGTACCTAAGTATCGAGAGGTCAATTGTTTTTATTTAAGGAAAACGTTAAGCAACTTTCATTATCTCGTATGATTTTCCCTAACATTCTTTATCAGGGGTCCACAACCATATTCCCAACACAACAATAAGGAAAAAGGTACTTCACAACATCCAACAAAATCCTAAGCAATAGAAAATACAAACACTCAAAAGCTGATTTAGCAAACGAGAAACTCTTGTTGCAATCTAATTCACCAATGAAAGGAACAAAGTAGACGCGATTGTCCTGAATAAAATAAACGTTACAGTTGAAACACAAAGAGAATGAAAGGCAAACACGAACTCGTTCTATCTGGGTTAGTGAGTGTGAGCTGTGGCATGAAGTAGGCTAAATTAAGTCGTCTCATATTGACTGACATCTGGAGCGCCTGTAGGTACTACATCTACTAATCAAATATAGCAAGTTTTTTTAAAGGTGGGATTTAAAATTAGGCATTGTTAGATATAGGTATTAATCGTATAATTATATTTTAGTTAAATTGTATTGTATTTATAAATGAATGCTAGCTTTTTTGTATAATTATTGTATGTATACTTCGTTGGCAATAACAGAATATCACAGGGAATCATCATAAAGTAAATTAATAAACAAGACTCAATTTAGAAATTAAGCTCAATTTATTTATCTCGAGACGATATTACATTTAAATGGCTTCTACATAGAAGTACTTTTACAATTACTGGTAGACATAATGAAATACAAAATGCCTTTGATTTTTTTTGCGTTAAGGTGAACGGCCAGACGTCTCGTGCCGCCATCATAATGAAATCACCCCTCGTTCCTTTCCTACCCCGTCTAGCCATCGTCACCCGCAAAGCTATGGTTTAGTGGCGAGATATGGGTCCTCGATTTGAAGTCTGTGAATTCGATTACCATGGGAGACACACGATGAAATTGCTCCCATATTGGTACAACAATACCTACATAGGCTAAACCACCTGATTGTCTACCTAAGAGAATAATTTCGTGCCTCGGAACGGAAGGCATTTTAAGCTTGTCCTGATCGAAATAACTTTGAGGTAGGTACCTGTGATACCTGTCACACCTACGTTTACAACAGTTTCAAAAGTATTTTGTATCCAACAAGAAATGTTTATCGGGTCATAGTACATTCGATCCAACTAAACACAAAATACTAAAAAGTAAAGATTTATTAATGATTAAACGAACTTACCTAAAGTGAAGTTCTATCATAATTATGCGAACATTTCTTTCGAAGAGATAAGTATATATATATTCACACATGTTAGTTACGCGTCTAGTAGTCACCACTCGCACTGTATTTGAGAGCATTAAATTTACTCTTTTTATTTAATTTTTCCTGCGGGTATCCCTGTTTACGCCATCTGTCGATCCAGTCCTACGCTCTTCATTTATTTGAGAATTTAAAGTTTTATGTCAGTTTTCTCGTATCTCTGGGGTCCTTGAATAGAGGGGGCTGGGAGGGTTGCTTATACTTATCTCTTCGAAAGAAATGTTCGCATAATTATGATAGAACTTCACTTTAGGTAAGTTCGTTTAATCATTAATTATACTTCACATTTCTTTCTCGAGATAAGTATATATATATTCACACATGTTAGACTTTGAGAGTGTGCACGGAAAATTGACAATAAAAGCGAGAACAATTTATTTTCCTCCTGTTTGATTTAACATGTAGACGTATATACATGTTTGAATCTGCATCTATTAATGTAACAGTGTTATAGTAACTGTAGGGAATAAAAAACGTGTTTCAAGTGATAGTTTGTCTGTAAAACTTACGACATCCAGTTTTAATGTTTAAACGTGACATTAAGTGTATTTTTTACGTTGAAATTTGTATAATCTTATTTAGTAAAAATAAGTATAAGAATATTATGATTGATGCTCCAGCTATCGGTATTTAGTATGGCAAAGCGCGGAGAAAATACAAGTTTCAGTCCCGCACTCTAAAATACTTGACTTAAAAACTATTATGTGCATGGAAGTTGTCTTATCGCTTTAAGCGATCTCTATCAGACAGCCCTGCATGTCATTTATTTATTTATCTTTTTTACTGTACTATCAGATTTTCTTAGTAAACTGGTTCTGTCGAGGTTCATCCCAATTGAATATAGAACTATTTCGATATTTTAAGTATAAAATATATCCGATACGATACATTCTGAGTAAGTTCGTTTAGGCGAAACCTGTAGAATATTAATCTTATAGTCTATGGAAGATTGAGCAAGGCAGATAGATAACTTTCTTTAAAGAAAGATATGTTGTGTTGGT
>JARACY010004067.1:0-28921 GCA_029255725.1 Scrobipalpa atriplicella | reverse complement strand
TAGTAGGTTTCTAAAACGCGGTAACGTTGTGTTTTCTTTCAATGAATTTTCGATCAGGTCACTTGTCCTGACGCCCTGACGCGAGTTTAACATTTTTTACCCATCCCAAAAAAGTGCACAACGCCGCTAAATAAGTTTTCACTTCAAAAATATAAGAAACTGGAGTAGCATAGCAAAAAGTGTAGGTAAACAATGTTATTTTAATTAATCATTTACATTTTCAGGTCAAGAAACCAACAATGAAATATGAATACGATGAGAAGCTAGAAGAGACATACGTGAATAGTTTAAAGCGAGCATTCAAAAGGAGTCTTACTGACGGATATTTCTCATTCTTGATCTACGACGCGGTCAATGACCAGTTGAAGAGCTACGCTGATATCTGGAACTATGCCAGGCAGAATGGCTTCCAAGTATGTACTAGTTTACGGTTTTTCGGTTTTACATTGATCAGACAGAAACATGCACCACTTATTTGTCGTCAAAAGAAATTATTTTAAATGGAAGGAGTTTTTGGGCTGCAGAGTTGGAACCCCTAGGGGTCCACTGGCCTTTGATGCCGTTTGCATGCCTGTGGAGAAACTACAGGTGAACTATTTCACATTTGCTGTGGTAGGATCCCCTGGCTTGCTACCACCCTTACGCAAATAGATTATTCATTGTATCCATTGGTGTTTGGTATGGTAATACCAGTGCCTGTACAACGCGTAATGTAGCAATTTTGCTGAGTACCATAACTTGTGTTTCATTCTACATATAATATCTGTTTTGTTGGAATGCAAAACAGTGTTATTTTATCGTGGACATTCCTATCCCAAGGTGTGTAGTGACAATGGATCTCGACGCCCAGATTTGCTTCAAGCGGAACTTTCACAACCGATGCACAACCGTACACTAGACGACATAGAAGTGACATGTTCCCGTTTCTTCCCATCACATCACATACCTTGACCACCCTTTGACTCATTTTGACACTCCGTATATTACGTCACTATTTCTCAATTAGTAAATGGCAATGGAGTTCGACGCCCAGATTTGCTTCAAGCTGAACATTTACAACCGAACACTAGACGACACAGAAGTGATATGTTACCATTTCTTCCACGTACCTTTGACCACCCTTTGACTCATTTTGACACTTCGTATATATGACGTTACTATTAGTAACATAACAAGTGTATTAACAGGTTTACATAGTGACAATGGAACTGGACGCCCAGATTTGCTTCAAGCGGAACATTCACAACCGTACACTAGACGACATAGAAGTGATATGTTCCCGTTTCTTCCCGACACCATCGCACCACATCACGTTAGACGCGAGTACCCTCCTGCAGTCAGCCGCCATCACCGACGTACACATGGAGGATGCTTCGGATGAGGAGGTTATAATGGAAGACGCGGTTGACACTGAGGTGAGCATGCAAGTTGAAAACACGCGGTTTTTAAAGTTTTTATTTTGACGACTTTATGGTGTTTGCTAGCAAGCAAGTTGGCCAGTGTCAAGTGCTGATGCATTGACGGATTTACAGAACACGAGATTATTTTTTTGTGATCAAATCAGCAAGAACAGAATCGTTATCCGTTTTTTTTTTATATGTTTGTGACTACATTACTGATGTTACGTGGTAGACTTTTTTAGATTTTTCTTAAACTTAAATGAATCCAATTTTACTATAATCTTGTACTGTTTCATGTAACAATTAATTTTTGATATTAACTTAATGGTATTTTACTCTTTCTTATCTAGGAATTGGTATGTCTTTTTCTATAATAAATTCATGCTTTATCTATTGTAACACAATCAAATAATTATATCCCTTGTTGTATTTGGTTAGGTTAGGATAGGGCTAATACATTTTATTCCAGCATTAGGAACTAATGCCAAAAGCGCTGCTTCGTCACAGGTTGAAACATCTTTTACTTCGAAATGGGAGAAAATGGACGACGTCGACAAACTAGGTAGGTTATGGTTGATATATACTTTATAATATAACATCGTTTTTTTTTTCAGCGTGATTTTTCGCCGTAATGGGCCCATTTCATTAGCCACAATTTTACGAAAAAATATGGCAACACTGTATTGAAAAATGTAGTAAAATTGTGACTCTGAAATGGGCTACAATCTACAACTTCTGTTAGCGCAGCGCAATGATAGTTCACCTGAGATTTTCTCAGATATTTATCACACCCTATATAATTAATCAATTTGTTTCATCTTCAAATACCCATTAATGAAAAGCAAAATGCGAAAAATTTAAACAAAATTGTAACGTCCCCTTTTTTGTGACGTTACAAGGCGTTTCAAATATGATTACTACAGTCCCTAAACCCCAGAAAACATACAAGATGTCCCCCCCACCCTACAAATATGTAGATAGAAGATTCCATCGACTAGTGGTGTGACCGTGTGCCGGTGTTGTTGCAGCGCGGCTCGACGGCACCAGCAAGCCGCTTCGGCCCTCGCACCTCTCAATGGAGGACTACCTACAGATAGACGACTGGAAACCTACACAGGCCAAACCGGGAAAGAAAACTGTAAGTATCTAAACAATTATTACACATGTCAATCTTATAACTAAAACTAATTTAACAATAAGTACTAGGCCCACCCTGGCACTTTGTCAAGGGCATAGTTAAATAAGTATCGAGAATTCATTTGTACTACGTCCCTCCATGATCAGTCCATATGGTTGTGGAAATGTATCCGAACGGATTTTACGTTGATTGGAAAGTTTGTTCTTAAAAAAAAAACAAATTGACACAGTTCATTCCTTTGAATGAAATGCGAACGAGAACTTTGTTCTTTCACATTATTTTTTTAAACAAACACTTGGTTACCGCAATTTTATTCAGATGAAAAAAGGAACCTGAATTATTTTTTTTACGTTATAACGATTTGTTGTCAATATTTTCGTTTTTCGGTCGTTATTGTACCACAGGATATTTTTCACATGCCGAATTTTATGTCGACGATATAACATCAACTTTATTGATGTTCATATCATAAGCATAACACATTTTTTAAACTTTACTTCCACATTTTTACGAAATTTTACAAATCAAAGAATATTCCATGAGCATTTGCCACATTGTGGCGCTTTATACAATTTTACAACCATATTACTTGTCCTCATTTGACGGAAGCAATAAACAACTTCTTTATTGAAAAAAAAAAAATTAAAAGTAAACACAGTTATTATTACGAAATTATGGTTTAAATTACGCTTTGATAGTTCTAAACAGGTGAGTGCTTTATAAAAGTTCGAATGGAGTGGGTATTTCATCGTATTGTGTATGAACAGGTACGCTGGGCGGACATAGAAGAGCGAAGACAGCAAGAAAAGGCGCGTGCCATCGGGTTTGTAGTGGGCCAGACTGACTGGCACCGCATGACCGACCCCACTATGGGGTCCAGTGCGCTCACACAGACTAAATATATCGAGCGAGTGAAGCGCAAATAGTAGAGTTAGTTTTTTGCTGCAGTAAGGGTCAATTTCATAAGTCATCACATTGAGCTCAATTCTAGATGGACATCGCTTAGAATGTCTAAGATTAAAATTGTTAATCTAAAATTAGTTTAAGACGGTAAGTTTATCAAGTGCTATTCCAAAAATTCACGCCAACTTAGTTGTAAGATGACGTCTCTAAACCTGCAAATTTTAAGCAGTATATTTTTTATCACTACTAAAATTTGCCAGTATTATGATTTTGACCTTTCTAAAATAAAAAAAATAAACAATTGGAATAGCTTCAAAATCGCACAACTTGGTCGGCTAAAATTAGGAACGTCAAAATCAATTTAGCCATGTCATTCATTGCAGTTACGCACAGAATAGCAAAATGGGTTAGCCATTTCAAACTAGGAATTTCAATTTTAGCTGCCGATCTAGAATTGAGCCCGCTGTCATGCATTCTTATAGCGAGAAGAATGCAATGGTTTACGTTATGTGACCGTCGTTCCTGCACCGAAAAATTAACGGAGCTATATCAATATTAGAGTCATGTTTTCGCAGCCAATTAATTACTTATAGACATAGATTTATTTCTAAAGTTTAAATAGATAGACAAACCGGATTTTTTGCGATCTGCAATGATCTTTTGTATTGTAAAGTTTCTAGAGCACTCGGATGCAATTTTTTACTATTAAGACGGCATCAACTAATAATGCGACAAAAATATTGCGCCCACTTTGTGATATTTCAAAGTGTTTTAAAGTTACAAATAATTTTACAAAAGTAACTCGGGCGTCTCAAATTGAATGTCTTTTAGATTTTATTCAAATATATCATTATGAGGACATAAAATCCATTGGGTATATTTTCACTTAGGCTGTTAAGTTACATTACATCCTTTGGGCGGTTTACATTGTTCAAGTTGTAAGTACAGTGCATAAGTAAAGTTCATAGTTCCTACTTGAACTTGAAAGCCCACTAGAAGAACCGTTTACACGGTTCAACTTACCAACTGTACTTATGCACTATACTTACAACTTGAACAATGTAAACCGCCCATTATTTAAACTTACTACATCCATTTTACAAGTTTGGTTTTCTAGTAAGGCAGCCAGAAAAGCTGTTATGCTTAAGTAATTTATTATGTTGGAAATAATGACCTACATCTGTAGAATTTGGCGTTATTTGCTATCACATCAGTGTCCATTGGTTTTTTCAAGTATTGAAGCAATGTTATGTAAAATTTTGTGGTTCGTATGAATGAGTGTTTTTTTTATGTTTATTTGGGTATTTTTTTATAGACCTAATAGGTATCCGTTACCAGATTTTAAAGATGTATTGATGACCAAAACAAAATGCATGTGACTTTTGCAGTAAAAAATTTTTATTTATCTAAATACAGTCTCCTCTTGTCTCTTCTGTACTTTGTAGTATTAATTGAATGTCTGTATATTCTAAGTTTAGTGGTCAAGTGGTACACAATCTAAATTAATAAACGGCTTATAATTAATACAATGTATTGTATTTTATTTATTACCTAACTAAACGATATAATGTTTTTTTTACACTATTTCAAATCGTCATCCATAGCGCTATCCGCGATAAAATCTTCGGTTCTCGTTATTCTGACAGATCTTCCTGTAATTTTCCGCGTCAAGACTCTTGTGTATGCTCCGCAGTATTTATCTTCAACAGATCATATTTGTTGTATTTCGAATCGGTATTTCTTCATCGTTTTTGCTATAGTATTTTTTTTGTTTTGCTACAAAAAATACATCTTATTTTAAATCGTCAGCGTCATCCATGTTAATTAAATATGTAAGTTTGAAACATTTTTCTGTAATGTGATGCATTAGTATTTGGCGTATATTTCTAGCTGTTTTAATTTTCATCAGATCCTTTTCGTATTTCGATTTTATCGGTTCGGTTTTGATATTGCCATATTTTTTTGCTACAAAATGTACCTCTATTTTGAATCGTCAGCATCATCCATGGCGCTTACAAATCCGCGATAGTCTAAGCTTCGGTTCGCGTAAGTTTGAAACATTTTTCTGTAATGTGCTGCATTAGTATTTGGCTTATGTTCAGCGGTATTAATTTTCATCAGATCCTTTTCGTATTTCGAATCGGCGAAATCATTTTCGTCTTCATTTTTACCGGATTTATCCAGTTTACCGGTTTTGGCGATCGGTTCCTCG
Source organism: Scrobipalpa atriplicella (assembly GCA_029255725.1). NCBI lineage: Eukaryota > Metazoa > Arthropoda > Insecta > Lepidoptera > Gelechiidae > Scrobipalpa > Scrobipalpa atriplicella. The sequence continues at coordinate 23,268 of JARACY010004067.1, read as the reverse complement.
CCCTCCCTGCTTTGGACAATGACGACTGGCGCGGTACTCATCGCCATCATGTGATCCTTGAGACACTGCTGCAGGATGTGTAGGAAGAAAAGAAAAGCAAGCAGTGTGAGCGCTGACATGGCTGCGTTGCTCTTGTGCCCGCCTCCACTGTGATGGCTGTATAAAAAAAAATGTTTTAATGAAAATAGTCACACGAAAAAAAGAATTGGTTTGCTACAAAAAGAGGGTGTAAGTTTTGCGCGATTTAGAGAAGAGGAGATGGTTTTACATTTTTGGCAACTTTTGCGTTTCCTTTTTTTTGCGCCAAGCAAACGAATGAAAATACTTCAATAAAGACGTATTTTTATCATTCGTTTACTCAGCTGGAGCCAAATCGACACTGTTTATTTTTACGTAAGAATAAGAAAGAAGTCTCAAAAACTACTGAACCTTTAATTTTGTATTTCATTCAAACTTTTAAAAAACTTACTGTTTTGAGGAGGCAACTGATACGTGTCCGTGCGAGGTGTGCTGCGGCTCGTAAGCGTAAATTACGTGGGATTCGTGGCCACCGCCGTAGTCGATGCCATGCGCACCGCCATAGTCGATGCCATGCGATAATCTTCAAACAAGTACAAAAAATATATAATATTTTCGGCTGCAGAACAACTCTAAAAAAGACGCTAGAAATAGAAATGTACCATCATTCGCTTGCCCTTATCCCATCTATTTGGAGTCGGCGCAGTACGTTTTCTTCTTCCATTCATCCCTGTCAGCTGTCAGTTCAACACTCACACCTATTTTAGACATATCATCTTTCACGCAGTCCATCCATCTTTTCTTAGGCTGACCTCACCCAACATATCCATCCACATTCAAATTCATTCCCCTTTTGCCTACATGACTTTCATCCCTCCGCATGACATGCCCGCCCATACCTCCCATCTCCTGTGGGTGCAACTTTCAGCCTTCCTCTTATGTAGGTACTCATTCCTTATCTTATCCATTCTCGTTACTCCACACATGTATAATAGAAATAGAAATGTATAAGAGTTTCTAAACAAAAAAATAAACATCAGCTTCCACTCGCAGTTAATTTATTTAGGAAATGAAAAAAAAAATGTCTACTTCTCCATACAAAATCTCTGATCGAGGTGGACTTTTGTAGGGTGGATTTTGGTGGTTTTTTATGGGGAACTCAAAACTATTCACTCCAGTTCCACTATATTATATTATTTATTAATAAAGCGACCGGTTTCGTTACACCATCATCAGGCAGTCTTAATTTCGTGAAAAACAAAATCTTTGTGAAGGTTATTCAGTTTCGTGAACTGAGCAACCCCTATCAGATTGTGGGAAGCTGTCCCTTACATCCTGTATAATTTCAGTCACCAATATTTTAAATTATGGTTTTAACGGAATTTTAGTTAAGTAATTTTTTACAAATCGCTCCCGAAATGAAACTTTAAATTAACAGGTTATAAAAAATAAAATTACTGACCTTTCAGCGAGATGCTTCGGCCCTATTCCCATTTGGGACAGCAGGTTCCCCAGCGTCATTCTTTCTTGCAGTCTGTCAAGTGTCACCCGCGAATGTCAAGGTTTGACTGACAAGATGCGTTTGCGCACAGAGTCCCATTATTCCGCTCTGCTTGGTCCTGGATATGACATGCTTGAGGAACATTGCGGTTTCTAAGTATAATTTGCAGAGTTATTCATATAATTTTGTACAAAATGGTGTAAATTTGCTCGCTAATCGGCGGGTGATTAATGGAAATTGGTATGGTGATAAAATCTGCGTTTAGTCGGGCAACGGACCAGTCAATAGCTTATATTTTTTGCGAAATTAGGTTTTCTTTATTATTTCTTTTTATGACGATAATACTTACCTTCAAAATAATTTGATTCCCATCAGACAGTTTAAAAGTCTGGTCTTCTTCCTCATCTGGTGTAAACATAGGTTGCTAATTTTTTTCATTAACTATTAGAGCTGTAGATGTTTTTTCTTTCCCATACAACAACAGGTTTGTGGTTTTAGGAATTTATTTTATTTAAAAATACGCGAAAATAAAATAACCAGGATTTATTTTAATTTTTATTTAATCATCACAATCATACAAGGACGTCCTCAATCATACAAAACAAACACACATAAAAATATACATACTACTAAACTATGCGGTGATATAAACTTTTATTTATATCACACAGAAATATTTTTATCTTACATCAGTCATTTATTTTATAAGAATTTGGCGGATTTGTTAATTGTTCGTGGTTTAACAAAGTGCCAATTCATTTCATACTGGACGGAAAGTTGGGACTTATTTGTCTTTGAATTTCATTGCATAATTTACAATGCCTACTTATTTCCTTCTAAAATAAGTTAAATAAATAAATAATTTAAATAAATTAATAGAACACTAAACTCGACGCGCTCCTACCGTGCGATGGGATAATTTACGAGCGTTTAAATGCCAATTTTAATAATAATAAGGCACTAGAAAGATCTACACCCACGCGTTTAAATTCAGCACGAATTACAAGTTGACTCTACTGACAGTGCTCTTATACAATTTGGGATTTAAATTTGCCTATTTCAAAAGTTCTCCAATGATCACTGGTATTTTGGACAAGACATTTAGTTTCTACAGTGGGGTGTAAGGTTTAGACTTCGTTGCATTGGAGGTAGAGTTGGCGGCAGTCGACGCCAGAGCGGCCGCGACGACCTGCCTCAAAGAACTCGTCGAAGGAGCCGGATGATTGCCGCTCTAGGACGAAACTGGCCGCGTAACTGTGGACAAGACAGAAATAGGATGAGACTTGTGTTACGGCAATTTGAAACAATTTTGCCTGGAAGCAGTTCAATGTCAACCCAAACGAATTAAGAAGCAAGGGAACTATTTCGTTTAAATTTAAATACTTTTAGGCGATTTAAATCAAAAAGAAGTTACATAAATGCTTTAATTTCTTTTGTTCTTAAGAATTTCAAAAACCGGTGACTTTTGGAACCACATTAAAATTTCGAGACGACAAGAGATTTCTGCAGGCACTTGTCGTCGTTGGTGCCGAAGGAGTGTACGTAGGATTTTATCATAAACGAGTTCTTGCAACCCATGAAGCGAACGGTCAGAAAATGGTGGAAAAAGCTGAACTTACGTTCCAAGTTGACAGAAGACGCTCTTGGGCCCGATGTCTGAAGAGCACTCGTTGTTGGCGTCACAGATGTACTTCTGCAGGCACTTGTCGTCGTTGGTGCCGAAGGAACGCACGTAGGTCTTCATCATGGCGATACCGGCGAGCGCGGCGTCACTGACGGAGTCCTTGCGACCCATGGAGCGAGCGGTCAGCGAACGGTGGGAGAAAGAGGTCTTCAGCGCGTCCAACAGGTTCACAACGATGTTGATGAACTACAAACAGAAACAATAGGATTATATTGTGAAGAAGATCAAGATGATTTACTAAAGAGGAAGATTTACAGTGGCTTCTAAAATGTTACTTAACTACATGGAAGAGTGAAGGAAAAGGAAGATTAGGTCGTATATAGCACGAAAGAAATGATGCAGAAGATAAAAAAAACTAAAGAGAAAGATTTACAGTGTTTTCTAATGTTACTTACTACATGGAAAAAAGGAAAAGGAAGGTTGGGTTGCATACCTCTCCAGCCTGCTTTGCCATCGAGGCGACCTGGTCGGGGTCTTTTGCACCGAGCATCGTCGACAGAACCGCCGCCAATATACCCTGAAGCAAGCGAGAAGCGACACCGTCTCCGTAACCAAACTTTACTATTTACACTCCGAAAGGGGAGTACCTCAAGAAAATTACTCAATTTCATCACAAATTCAAATGGTTGTTCTTTAGCTTGATCTTCGATTTTGATAATGATTGTTTGAATTGTAGGATCGAAAGTTTTGAATGTTTCCCTGAGGTAGACCCAGGAGGTGAAAGGTTGTATGTAGTTAATAAATAATAGTGAATTAAGGCTCTATAAACTACTTTATGGACATGATAAACCAGCTACGGGTGAGGGTAACTTGGAAGGTGCTTTATACACTATCGGAGTGATTGAACATTTCTAATGCTCTACAGAAACAATGTTAGTAGATCAGTATGAATAAATAAATAATTTGCAATATAAATAAATTATCTTTGGTCTATGTTTTGTACAAAAATATTCTTAGTAATTAGATCTGTAGCACCTCAAATAGGTGATAGTTGAGAGATATATCGACATGCGTTTATTTCGTTTAAGTTATGTTACCTGCATGGGCGATGATCCGTTGTCGACCTTGTCGATGCCGTCGCTGGATGCTCCTCCTCCAAGGATGGCAGTGAGGATCTTCAGGCCCATGGAGAGGAGGTTAGCCCAGGGGGAAGGAGACACAGAGTCGGTGTCAATGTTGTCACTCTTGTTGGGGCCAATCGCGCCGCCAGGGTTGAAGAGCATCTGCATGATCATACCTGGAATGTTTGCGTTGACTGATCAGATCAACGTCCGTTTAAACATATAAATAAAACTGGCAACCCTTTGCTAACGATTCAAACATCAAATGCTAAGCGTATTCCCAACAATTTACAGCTAACATAAACAGTAACTGGTCTGGGTTCGAGCCTCAGCTCAAGTTTTTATTTAGCGACGAAGCCGGTTGTAGAGGAAACTGCGTTGATGTGAAAGCGATACTCACTGAGCATGTTTGACCAGGAGAAGCCGCTGTCCGAGATGGAGTTGGTCTGGATATCGTCCAGGTCATCTAGCGCGACCTTCTTGAGCGCGTTGGGCTTCTCTGCGAATTTGCGCTCTTGCGCGACCTGGCTTGACTGGAGGGGCAACGAGTTGCTGTAGTATTGTGTGTTTTGTGTCCTGACGTTGCTTGTTGACTGGAATGAGAAGTAAATCATATTTTATTTATGGCATTTTCGAGATCCACTTTGGATTATTAGGTATAAATATTGAGATTTTCGCGGCTGTTCACTACAATTAGATATTTATTTTGAACGGGATTATTACCGCGATTATACTTATTATTATCTCGATATTTTAAGGCGTTTGCACGCTTCATGGTCACAAGTAAGTAGGTATTTCAGCATATGTCTATACTTTAGCGCACGCCGCGCATATCTACATAGTTTTTCAAAGTTACATTGTCATAAAATCCTGAATCCTTCGGTAAAAATGGTAGATATTTTTGGTAAGTATACCTGTGAGATGAGAGGAGCATGGTGCTGAGGGTACGCGAGGGTGTGGAGAATGGCAGACGAGCTAATCAACGCCAATAGCGCCCAACCAGCTATCTTCTGATGCATCTGTGGACAATCAAAAACAACTCCGTAAGTACTTGGTGAGTAACTGGTAAATAATTGTACTAAACAAATTATAAAAACTTTCTAGAATATTCTTTAATTGTGAGCCAACGTAATGTAAGTCGATTAGAAAGTGTTCTGATGAGTGATTCGCGCGAATCGATCGCCTGCGTTTGGAGTTGCGAGTTGCTTAGAAAGTCGCCCCTGCGCAAGAGTCGCCTTCTGTGCATTTTTACGAGGATGCTCGGCCTCTAATTAGAGGATGTTTATTAGCGTAATTGCTTTCTAAGCTGTTTAATTATACAATTAAAATATTACCGCGTCTTATGTTACTTCGAAAAGTTACGTTCTTCTTAAGTCTTTAAAAATGAGGTTTTTTTTTTCAAATGGCAAGTCTAATAAGAAAAAGTGTTAAATATTATCACGGCTCCGCGCCCATCCGGCGCACAGCCACATACGACAAGTGTGTTAGCAGTCAGACCGGCCATCCTACGATACAGGTAACCCGGTCTCCACTAACACTAACTGTAGTTCGGATGTCACCTTTCGCACCCATTAATAAGGTGCTAGTTATATAAATTGACGTAAATTCTAACCGCTAACGGTTGATATACTCGCCGCGGTCCGCTTTCTTTGACCGATAAAGTCGATTTGACACGTGCTCTTTTGGTTTTATTATGGTCACATCGTGTCACGTGCCGTGTCAACACCAGATTAACTTTTTTGTTGACAATTTTTGAATTTCTACGTGATTTACACGAATTACTACAACAGCGCCACAAAGTTTGAGTTTGCCTTCTTTTGGTGCTAGATAACCTATCTTTATTTCTTGTTTTTATCTAGGTAGGTATATTACTTTTTGCATATTTGACTTGAGATAATCTTACGTAAATTGCAATCGTATAAAAACAAAATGGCTGCGTAATAATTAATTGGGACGGTCGCGTGCCGAAATCCCGCATATTTTTATTACCTATTACGCAAAATTACATTTGAAAATTTCTTTACTTAACCGACTTCTACATGCATCTAAACATCGCAGTCATCGCAATTGATCTGTCTGTGCTCATTATTTGTAAGTACACTCAATCAAGTGGCTGATTTGTCGTGAATTTCTCTCGAAGAACAAATTGCTACGCAGTATATTCTCGTATAAAGTAGAGTCGTCGCAAGCGCACACCGGTCCAGGTGACAGCGTCCGATTCTCTCGGGAGAAAATCGTTGTCGCCACTATCCGTCACCGCTTATGTTTTATGTATGCTTTGTTCGCTCGCCAGTAAACCACCGGCTTCTTACTTTATTTTGTGTTTCCAACATTTCTGCCAAAATATCACAATACTGACGATACTTCATCGGTCGTTCGTCACACACAATCACCATTTTGCGAAGCTTTTTGCTTAGGAGAAAGCAGGAAACACTTGCCCAGCGATTATATGCATCGGGAAATGTCTCCATGCTCAAATGAGTGTTTGCCAATTGAATACTAATCAATATTTTAATATTCTTGCAATTTTCGAAGGAAACTGACGCCTTTTGACGTTTGTTTTCTCCAGCTAATCGGTTTACTGCTGAGGGTACATGATCAGCTTTCACGAGGTGAAGGGCGCTATCGATATCCAGTTGGCGATGCAAGTTTGCGGGGTGAAATGGCATCGACCCCTTGACCCAGTAACCCCGCGCGAAGACGGTTGACTCGCGTTGCATCGCGCGGGAAAATAACCTCACTTTCGATATCCCAAGCGGATGTTCCTCGCACGCGTTCACACGAAGATTTACCTTGATGATCTTATAAGTGGCTTCATATTAGATTACTCGGGTGAATTGGAAGATTGATCGTGATATCCATGACGCTAAGCTACACTTTCTGCGCATGTAATATCTTTAATCTCTTCCAAAGTAATAATCTTAGATTAAAAGTGTTCTCATAAGAGTTCTGGTCATTAACTTTTATAAGCAAGCTTAAAGCGGTCTTGAGCTCTATAATAGCGATTTTACCGGTTCTCGTATCACACGTAGGTATTATTACTGTATCATGCTGCGTATTCATGCGTAGTGATTATTGGCTTTACAGTTCGTCTCTCGAGTGTAGTTTTTGTGGCGTCGTGTGGGTATAATTACATTGTCTAGCAACGCAGAACAGCGCTGTACTAGGCGCGGCGAGGCGGCGGCGTTGTTGGCTGCTATGCTGCTAACATGGCGATGGTGAAAGCCACACCGGTCGCGTGTGCTGGGCTGCAAACCCGCACTTGACTGCCGCGCAAGGTTAACGTTTTTCTAATTTCGGAGCGAGGACATACCCCATTATGACCAGCTCCAGGCTTTCATCGGAAATTCACCGTGGAAAAATGAGAACGCGTTTCACCACATGAGATTTTCTTTCATAAACGCCGCTTTCCGCTAGATTCTACTTGTCTTTATCTTGAGTATAGCTGAGATGAAATGTTGCAACGATAGAATGAATCATTTTTAATGGTTCTCTCGTCTGCGTTGCGTTTTTTTGGTTTGTTTTTCGCCCATTCGCTGACCGACGCGACGTGAAATCCGCTTTCTAAAACCGCAACTATCGTGCGTGTTTTGTACGCGGATGTGATATTTATTCAATCGTAATAGATGTTACCTATGTGGTTGGTTACACACAATACGTTGCTGGAAATACGAAATGGTCATTTTATATATTTTTGCTAATGTACCTAAGTTATTTCATTCGATACTTGAAACTACTTTATTTGCACTGCGGAACTTCCGATACGCGCGACAAAAATACTAATAGGTATGCAGCAAGTCCAATAAAAGTTTATTGCTTTGTAACCAGCGTGTATAAATGTATAAATATTTAGGTAACACATGTGTGCTTCTCCTGAATAATTTTTTTTAGAAATTTAATATCTCATAAGTAGCGCGTTGATGTATTTTATATAGAAAACTTGAATTATTCATAAAAGTCGCGCGTTGATGTCTTTTATATAGGAAGTTTCCTAATATAATAATTCTCGGTGCGAAATGGCACTTCTATCGAAGAATAAATGCTTTGTTGTGACGTCTTGAAAATTGCTCAACGTCTCTACATTCAAGGATTCTTTATCAAGTCGTCAACATACTCGTCATAAATAAACTAGGCCTCTACTTATGACAGAAAAAAGTGGTCCACACGTAGCCTACCTAAGAATGCATCTCCCTATGATATTCTAGAAGGTAGGTCAAAAGTCGTCAACATACACGTCTTTCGCACGTACAAATAAATCAGCCCTACTTGTGCCTGAAAACAGTGGTCTACTATTCTACCTGTGCAGTTTAAAAATTAGTAAGATTGCGTCTTCCAATGAAATTTTGAAAATCGTCAACATACACGCGCACGCACGTACCTACTAATAAATAAAGTAGCCAGGCCCTACCTGTGCCAGAAAACAGTGGTCCACTAGGCCACCTGTGCAGCGTACGGCATGCGTTTATACGCGTTCCGTTACACGGCGTGTCTCGCGGATCGAACGGTACTATTGAGATGCACATGTTCAATCGCTGACATCTTCACCTACTTCCGTGTAGAGGAACTGCGGATGTGTCCCCAATATAAGATCGAAACTATTTATCGAGATTTGAATAAGAAGTTGGATTTATGTAACTTTTTGCAAGTCTAGCATCCGTCTGATGTTCCTAAACATTTAGCACTAAAATCTTCTGCTAGGTATTGAAGTAAGTTCAAAATATTTTGGGATATTTCTTCTAATGATCATTTATTATTGATATAGGTACGTTGTCGAGAGCGAACGTAAATAATATTCGATCTGCTTCAAAGAGTATCTTAATAAAGGTATTTCCATATTATTGTGTCACTGGAGATATTTTGTTCTTTTTTGTCATGAATTTGTTTGATTCTTTTGCCAAACACATCGCATTGTTCCATCGGTGTTCGGGAATATCAGTGCTTCACAGTGTGTCCTTTGTCGACTCTACCTCTTGACAAGATTAAAAAACATTACACCACCTAAAAAAACATTAACCAATCATCATTATCCTTTGGATCATCTTCCCTTCGACTAAGGCTCAATTCACACCGGGACGGCAGCGGCCGGCAGCGACGCGACGAGCACTTTCAGTGTGAAACAATTTTAAACTTTATCTTCATGCTTATAAGGAGCGCGCGCGCAGGGAGCGGACAGCCGCTCGCGGCCGCGCGGCAGCTCGCGTCGTCGCGGGCGGCCGCGCGGCCTTTTCGTACTTTTCAAGCGATACTAATATTTATAAGCATGAAGATAAAGTTTAAAATTATTTCACACTGAAAGTGCTCGTCGCGTCGCTGCCGGCCGCTGCCGTCCCGGTGTGAATTGAGCCTAACGGAAACTTACTCACTCAATCAACTCATACCTATTCTTCAAAATACTTGACGTTCCTTCAACTAAAGTACAATAGGACCTGTCCTCCACTTGTTCTTATTTTACCACAGACTCAAAAGCCGGCTTGTAATGTCCATGTTAAAACCTTTCGGTTACCCAACCAAAGTCGCGTCGATGAATGACGAGATTCCACGCCGCTACTTTCACTTTAAACTTTTTTTGGACACCCAAATGAGTCAAACCGAGAGGCAATAAGAGGTAGCGATAACCTGTTTCGTAAAGCTGATTTAAGTTTGTAATGTCCGATAGAATCACATTTTTATGGTTGACCTGTTCATTAGGAATCACAATTTGTAAGATAAGCCGAATTAGGTGTCAAGAGAGAATAATTGAGCTTATCGAAAGTAATGGAAACGTATTTATTACCACTTAAACTTATAGGGATATTTTAAATATGTTTTATTTTATGTCTGTACTTTCCTTATAAAACTTCATATGCGACTTAATTAAATTTTAATGTAAATTAATAAAAAGCTTGATGAACATAGATAAGTTGTTCAATTGTTAGCAAATTTTAAGTTATGATGTAACTTGAAGTGATTGAAATTGTCTTTCGACCACTTTTGTCTCCTAACGCCTTCATATGAATCTGCTTTAGCAGTTCTCATACTTCTATGACATGAGTGAAGAACGCATTGAATATTGGAAAAAGTATTTGGTGGACAATTTGCCTGCGGAACACATGTGTGGAAAATTCCAGAGCTGCCCACCATACCGAATCCATGCCCACTCTGCTCAGGCGCAAGCGCAGCTTTCCAGCCATTGCCACTTTCGACTTGCGTCTCTCGAGACTTTTAATTACACGTGGAAAATGGAATAAATAGTAAAACAGCGTACAAGAGGGTTATTTTTCCCGCGGTACACATATGTGGAAAACCCCAGCTCAGGCTTGAATCGTCGGTCATTCCATGTCCATTGCCCAGACGCAGCTTTCCAGCCATCACCACTTTCGACTTGTGCCTTTCGAGACTTTTATTAACACGTAATAAATAATAAAACAGCTGACAAGAGGGTTATTTTTCCCGCGGTACACATATGTGGAAAACCCCAGCTCAGGCTTGAATCGTCGGTTATTCCATGTCCATTGCCCAGACGCAGCTTTCCAGCCATCACCACTTTCGACTTGTGCCTTTCGAGACTTTTATTAACACGTAATAAATAATAAAACAGCTGACAAGAGGGTTATTTTCCTTGCGATACACATGTGTAGAAAACCCTAGCTCAGGTCTAAATCGTCGGTCATTCCATGCCCACTGCCCAGGCGCAGCTTTCCAGCCATCGCCACTTTCGACTTGCGTCTCTCGAGACTTTTAATTACTTGCGAACCAGCTTGCTGTTATGACTTGCCGTGTAAATAGCCACTAATGTTTTGTTGACATGCGGCCAACAAGTATGCGGAGAAAATTATACATATTTTTGTTTTAAATGTCACGCGTTTTCTAAAACGTTTGTGGTTATGGTTATGATCAAGAAATGGAGTTACGAGGTCAATTAGTTGTATGAAAGTAAATTATGTAAATAGTTCCGTATATTAATGCTTGGTTACAAGTTATAACCTACTTGAAAATGAATTCCTAAATTATTTAAATCGTCTTACAATTACATACTTGTACAATTTTAAAGGTGGTGGCAATAAACACGCTATTAAAGTTTTCATCAGAATAATAACCCATCCGGTCAGATTATTGGTTCGAAATGAGTTGTTTACGACTTACGTCTGCGTCCAGTAAGAAGGGCGTCAGCATCACTTTCTAATCCGCTAGAGAGATGAGTCTGTCTAGTTTGATCGAGAGTTGGATGCACCCATAAATAAATCAACACAGCTTCGGTCGGGTCCAAGTACTTATGGACATGAAAAAATCTTAGTCATCTTAAGTGAACAATCTTACGACGACTCGCCCTTTAATCTTAAGAAATTTATCGGTACCTGTCAGTTTCGGTTTTGTGTTGGATCTGTTTAAGTAAGATATTAGAATAGAAGACGCTTTTAAAACATATGACACTATCATATTTTAAAGTAAACGCGATATCTATCTCGTTTAGGTCTTATGTTGCTGAATGAACAACAAGTTATTCAAAATGTCGTATCATAACGTTTCCATTTCTCATTCAAAATGCCTATATGTTTTTTGTTCTTTACATTGTATGCTTGTATTGCTCGCTTGAAGATGATATCAGTTCCAGAAGAGAGATAATAAAACACATTAATACCGATTATAAATACGAAACCATCTTTGCAGCTAGCATCAGACATCCACCTAGTAAGCACCGTTAGTATGCACTCGAGATAAATTCTCTACTAACTGCATTCGATACTCGTAAACCAATATGTGCGGTTAGAAATGCAGACCAAGTTTCACAGACATAACTGCACTAGGCTACAATCAAACTATCTCCGTTTATACTAAGTATATAGGACAAAAGTATATTATACGTGGGAACAAAAGGAAACTTTCTAAGCCATTTCCTTGTCATGTCTGCTTTATTGCGGGCTTATTTTATTCAAAGGTTGAAGTTCTAGAGATTAAACTGTAGCTCCTAACGGAATAATAGCCGCTATTCATAGTAATTGCTCCAAATCTGTTACGGATTTGAACAATTTATGAAGTAAAGTATGCAAAGTCGTGACTTCCACCGATTCGGATCCGCAGTACTGTCATGACATAATCCATGATCTTGAACGTGAAGTGGATGGAGTAATTGAACTTGAATAGATCGTTGTACTTTACTTCCCCGCTCTATTTGCCCAATAGAGCAATTAGACGAGGAAACCGTTGAGAATTTCAAATTAATTCATCTACATCATTTGCCGCTGCTGTTCTGTTTACGTCTCATTAAAAATTCAGAGATACGAACTAGAAAAGTAAGTTTTGCAAGTTCGCACGAATCGCTTTTATCACATTTTTTTGCAAGAGATGATCTATGTCATTGTCGCACGACCGTTACCCATAAATCAATGGTATTAATTAGTCGTGTTCGTGTGCATTGTTATGTCAAATGCATAAGTTACACAAGAAGTTGTCACCGAAGCCGTTATTGTTTGTGCAAACGTCCGATCCAGGGTAGAGCGTAATGAGGTTTCACCTTTTAGAAAGTGAAGGTTTTTATTTACATGACTAAAGCGGACGGCGAAATGAAAAGAATACATGTTGACGAGCACTAAAATGGCGTGAAATTTTCGTGGCAGCGAACCTTGGGCGGTTCGTTCCGTGCCACGTGGAGTCTTAAGAAATGGTGTAATAGAGTTACAGAATGAATGGTGTGGCGGCCATTAAAACTATAACAGCGAATAGCTTGTCCTAGTTATCCGGAAGTTGAAATGCGCGGGAAAACTTTCTTTTCTGTGTTTGGGGAAAACCGGACGTAAAAATGTGAAAACTTAATTTACTTGTGTAAATGCAAATTACAATTGCCTTATAATTATTTATACTGATAATTGTATGTAATTTTGTTTTTAATCAATGTTAAAGGAACTTTTTTATTTATAATTTAATGGAAAAGAAAAACGGTTAAATAATTTTGCACATACTTACGACGACGGACCGCTAGTTTTACAAATTCATATTTAAAAAAAAGCTGTTTGCAAACTTTCGACTAATAATAAATAAAAATATTTTATTTTATCATTATAATTACATCAAAATTATATTTTCATATGCACACAAAATTATTCAACTACATTAATACACAAATGATTTTGTAAAATATGAAAGGCGCTTTCACACCTTCTCCAAATTCAACTGCTGCTAAAATATTTTCGCCTTATCCACACTTATTTCTCAGTGCATGATTTTGTCACCCCCAAAACGGAAGTCCATTTCCACGGAAGTCACTTGCGAAACACCTTTTTGGCACAGGACCAACTTTCACCACTTTGCATATCACCTCGCAAATTCTTTCTTTCACTGCACTTGCTTCCAGAAAGCTTACCTTGAATCCTGTTTCTTCGCCTGGATATCACTACACTACACTGTCTTCCACTTGGTAGCTAAAATCACCGGGGAAAGTGCGTGTTGCTTCTGCGAGAGTTTGACTTACAATGGAGGCAGCGTTCTTGAACTTCACTATATATATAGGATGACCTAGATACGCCGGCAGTGGCTAACTGTGCTAGTGGTCCGTCTGTCCGTGTCCCAACCTGTTCATCCCGTTGTTCGTACCCTGGACCTTGTCAAGGACATGTTTGGTGTTTACATACCGCGAGCGTTACGAGCGATGGTCCTTCGACCGGACGAAGAAGGGTGCATTAGATGCAACCGTTTGGAATGAACAAACCGTGTTTTTGATTCTGTATAAAGGTGGTCTGAAAAAATCGCTTTGAACGCCTATATTACTCTCATTAGTTTTTTGAATTACATCAACTTCTTGTGGATATTTCCTCCAAAGACTTAACAATTTATTTTTACTTCTTTTAATTTAAACTTCCTATGACCGGAGCGTTAGGTGCAATCATTTGAAATGAACACATCGCACAGCGTTTTCTTGATTTTTGATGTTTGTTAAAAATTGTCTAGAATAGATCGCTCTTAGCGATAATCGCCTTTGCGTGTTTTTAGTATTACATTAGAGATATTTTACTTACTTGATTCAGGATACTTCCTCCATATTTGATCTTTCTATATCGTTACATAAAAAAATCCTATGCAACAGAGTGTAATTAATGCTCCTTAGAAAAAGATTTAAAAAATTATGATGAGAAATTAAATTGAGTATGTTGTTTGTTGCAGGTACTGTAAGGTAACAGGGACAGGTAACAGAACTGAAGTTGACTCACCAGATTGGTAAGTAAATTAAAAATCAAACCGGTCGATCTCTTCGAAGGAAAGGTAACTTACTTCACATTAATATTGGTAAATTAACTTATTCGCTTAGCAACTTGAAATTTTACATTAAGACACAACACGGTAATGTTTTTACTCATATCAGTTTTGAGATTATCCCAATATATACGGGGTGTAAGGGACAGCGTACCGCAAACTTATATACCACCAGGAATTTTTTTTCAGGAAATTAAAAATTTAAATGCTTTTTCATACAAAATGACCAGCTCGATCAGACAATTTGTATGGAACAGCAAATTTTTTTTCTCATTTCCTGAAAAAAATAAAACCTGGTGATAGTTGTTCAGTATTGTTGACAGAGCAACCCCTATCAGTTTGCGGGACGCTGTCCCTTACACCCAGTATAGCATAGATATAATTACCATTTAAATTAAATCATCATGAAAACATCCAATGGTTTTATATCAGTGTTTCTTAGTAAGGAGTTCTTCTACAACTACGACATCCCAAGTCCCAATTACAATCAGGTTGGCTTAGACCTACTTTTTATTAGCAAGCAAAACACACAGGTTATATGACCCATTGTCAACATCACATCATCATCACGCTTATAGCTTTATAACCGTTTAAGCTAAACCCAGCAATTAACGATTAAAGCAAAGCTTCTCAAACTTGTAGTACCTCCTTCAGGTTATTTATTTTATTTCACCCCGCCCTGCCTTACTTAACCTATAACATCAATAACTCTCTTTACTGATAGAGCCTTCTTTGTCACAAAATACAATAATTATTGTGTTATACCTACACTTCTTTTATATTTCTATAGTATTTACTTGTATGAAAGTGAAGAAAAATACAAGCGCAAATCTGTTGCTACGGACTTAATTTCAATTATTATTTCAGCAATATTTTGGTCATTCTTATTGCACATGTTTTGTGCACTTGCCAACAAGTACTCAAGTAAGCTTCTGCATGGCTGAACTTCCGGTACATACCTGTTGTTATGCATTCCGTACCTAGACTGACTTGTACGTCTTGTGAGTTACGTGTAGGTAGTTACGTCTTGGCATTGTACCTTGGTGTAAAAGTACCTAACACCCAAATTTTACCCACGTTTTAATTAAAAAGGGAGGCAAAGAAAATGAGCCCTTATTTTTTTTTAACCAAGAAAAACTTTGAGTATCACTGGAAAAGTGCTAGAAAACATCATGTATGTCGTGGTAACTGAAACATTAAGCCGCCATGGTTAACAACAAATAATCCATAGTAAATCCATCGCATTTTCCCACAGTAACACCGCTTGTCATCACTTACTTGCTCTTAATATCGGCGTTATGAGAAAAAGCGTGTAATCATAGTATTTTTTATTTTCCTTGTTTTTCTCTAATACACTTGTGATTTAATGGAATAGATACTTGACCTCACAGTTTGACTACCTCTACAGTCTTCTCTACAATAATTGGTTCTTTTCTGAACACTATTGTCAAAAACCTCTATTCCAATAGGCTAGGACGTTAAGGGTCTCCCGGAGTAGCGAAATCCCATACGAACGTAGCCAAAAATCAAACTTTGTACCTACAGTTAATCAAATGCAACATATCAATGTTTCTAATTGGGTTTGGTTTGAAAAAACCTAGTACAAAATTAAAGGGCAAATTTATTTTTTGACTATTTTCACACGAAATCATATTTTCGGTCTTATTTTGTTCGTAACCATACCTAATTGGAAACATAGATATGTTACATTTGATTATGTGTTCAGAGTTTGGTTAAGTTTGGTTGTACCGTTTAAGAATAAAAGCGAAACTAGGTTTGTATGGGATTTTGACACTTCGGGGGAGCCTTAAGAGAAAGATGGCCCTAATTAAGTAGGTACTTATAAAGAGTCGTTTGCAATTTTAACATCTTCGATTTACTTATCAAAATTATCTTTTCCCAGGTACTGGAATCATCAGTGGTTGTGTTGTGAATGGTTAAAGTGAATAAGTGTAATTAGTCATACCGAGCTTCTTATGAAAAAGAAGTTTTGTTAACGTGAGTATTTTAAGATGAATCGTTCTCTCATTTCAGTATTTTCTGTGTTGCTTTATAGGTAACTTTGATATACTTTTTGCCTTTTAATAAATTGCATTGAAAATATTTTGCATTGTTTTATATTTACTCCAATTAAATTAGTTAAAATATGTTTATTAATTGTGTCAGTAAAGAAGAACACTATTATTTCCGAATTAAAACTAGCGCTCAATAGTTTGAATAGTATCTGCCTGAAGTTGCGTTGATAATGCGTAAATCTTCATTGAAATCAGGAGAAAAACTACTTTCGCCACCACCGCTATTTTCCTTGTAGGCTACGAATCCTTTCGTTGACATAAATACACATCGGATCATTGACCTGAACTGTGACTCACTTCACTTCACTTTCTTTTTCGGGGAATTCCGACCAGAGGCACTACTTATGTGAGCCAATGTAGAGTCTTTGCTAAAGTCCTTGCGTAACCTATGACGGTATATGAATGAATCGATACTGTTTTGGTTTTTGATTTCCGGTGGCTGTAGCTTGACACAGATAAATTAAAAAGTTGGTCAGATAGCTAGTACGAGAAATGTTTATGAGATGACTCAAAAGACTCTGGTTGAAGACTCGAAGCAAACTATGTACGAAAAGAAATATCAAAAGAAAAAAGGTTGGGCTCGTGAAGTTCTGTGTATGCCGGGGAGAGCAAGTGTGAGAGGACCACGGCTTGGTAAGTGCAAAATAAGATGAACTGTCATGGCCACTGGTGCCGGTTAAATCCGGGCTGCGAAGAAATTGGACCCCCATGGTGGACCAACACGGTGGTCTTGACTAGAGTTCAATCATTTCAAACCAGTGATGATTGGAACAGAGTTGACAATTGAGCGAGCTCACTTGGAAGCTTCAATTGTCCTAAAGTGAAGGTGAATCATAATTTAATAATCCCATCAAAATGCATGTTGCAACATCCTATGATGAGTACATAAATCTTCGAGAATGTTACGTAGGTAAATAGAAGCTTCCCATAAATAACTTTCGTTGATGCGCAGTTGGGAAAATAGAAAGTGACCTTGGGCTTTTCAATGTTTGGATTACGTCATCTTTTCTATACTTTTCGATTGAGGTGAAAATCTCTTAAGCTGTTGGGGTAATTGAACTGGTTGTTTTTGTTCCCATACTGTTTTTAACTTCTTTTCTTCTTCTACTTTTATCGAGTAGATAAAACTGTAGTAGTAGACTGAAGTAGTTTATGGATTCAATCGACCCTGGTAATCCACAAACTGTACAACTTGGTTGTGACCTCTGCAAGACTAACGTGCGCAGACGCAACTTGTAAATTTTGTCGAGGTTCACGATGAAATGATTCGTGGCGTGCATGCTTGTCTAAAGAGGAATACTGAAATAATTACATGCCTATTAGATGAAAGCAAACATAAGCATTGATGTTAAATTGACCAGGCCATTAAAACTGTACAAGCAAACCCCTACATCTGCATAAATAACCGTCTCATTAAGCTTATTACAAGCACCCATCAGTGAAAATAGGCGACATCGTGTCTTGGTTCTGGTCACGTCAACTTTTATCTTAGTTTTGCTGCGACATTTCTAGCAGGTTACATTGCTGCCTCTCCATATAACCTTAACCAGAAAATTTGTGCTCGAGCTTCAATGTTGTTGATACCTGGGAAGTAGGTTGACGTGTAGGACTGGACTAGATAATATTTGTCAATTTGCATCTGGGCAGTAACTGTAAAAACGGAATGTCGCTCTACTCGCCTCCACTGATCCAAATACTGATGTAGTGCCAGTGTTTACCGGCACAGGTTTCCACTGGCACGCTAACAAGAGCTAACTGATAGTGAGAGACTTTCAACGGACAGTTAGATGGAGGGTTGACAGATTTCTATTCTGGTGACAGAGCCAAGTTACAACCAGGTTCCAATCATATTCTTAGAAATAGACAGTTTTGAATTCAGACCGAAACGCGCCCGCCGCGCTTATAAGTAATCTGTGCCGAAACTCACATCTTCCTGAATTCAATCTTTGCCTACAGCGTTCAAACTCAATAGTTGAAGTCCCTTGTAAGAATTCTTCTATGTCCACATTATAGGTAGGTATCAATATTCAAAAGGACGTCATGTAATGTATTTACGTAAGTGTATTGAATATCCTTTAAAACAAATCTGTTACGGTTACACCCGAGGTTGATTGATATTTAAAATACCCAATAATATTAACTTAAACGTCTTTGACAAAAGACACCGTGAAATAGTTTTAGACACACTCTGGTCTTCTTCACAGTATTAGAGGATGGGACAGCTGTTAGAAAGGTCATCGTATCGTATGCGAAGGATATTTTTGTTTAACTGCTTCATATTTTTAATTGCGCAATCATCAATCCAAATAAATGATGCAACATATTTTTAGCACTAATCCAGGTAGTATTCGACTTGTCGCCAGATAATTTTAGTAGATATATAGGTACAAGGGGGTCGCGAAGTCAAAAAGATTGAAAAACACTGATCTAGGTGATATGTGATAGAAACAGACTGCATTTGAGTACGGTTTTTTTTGTAATGGTTTGACTCTTGACTCCAGTCTAGGTCAGGGAAGACGTAAGTCGGTACTACTTAAAACTACTTATCGTAATTAATACAAAGTTATTCGAATGAATCATTCGATTTCACCATACCCAGTTGAATGCTTAGCTAGCTAGATCCGGAATCAGACTTTGATAGTCTACGGGTAGTGCCATGGAAAACTATACAGAGTTTAATAGAAAGGTTTTAAGTCAATATATTAAGGTATTTTTAAGAAATAAAATAACAGAAATAACATTTTCAAAGTGACTGGTTCAAATACTTATTTTGATATTTTGATTTGGTAAGCTTATATATCATGGAGAGCAGGGAGATGGGGAGAAAGCTTTCTTTCATGTTTCGACTTATTTTTCTCGGAAAGATACCTAAAGTTTCATAAGTAGTTAGGTGCATTTATTTTACAGGTTTTTGGCTTGTAATTATTGACATATAAGACCCAGTATAAGTAACCGGAACTCTTTGGAATCAGGACGCCATGCCATTTGACCCCATAGCGGTTTCTATGGCAACCGCAAACCTCAGAGGGCGGTTTAGGCCCCGTAACTCTAGTTTAGAATCTTATTAAATAGCATCCACATCCATGGAATAATTCTAACTATGTTTCCAGACTGTGGTTTCACCCGCATCTTGATAAAGTGTACGTGGGAAATAAAATAAGTCATTTTCCGCATTAAAAGTAGCGTATCTTTATTTGTGGAAGCTTTCTTATGGTCAAAGGATATTTCATTTTGAAATGGGTCAATTGTTTCAGATTATTCAATACATGATTAGAAATACATGTCATACCATTTTATTATATAAGTAGCCAAAGAAGATAGAGACAGCAGTGTATTAAGATCTCGTTTTAGTTTAGAATTTGTTTTAATAGAGATATTTCAACAAAGTTAAATTATCTTTAGGTATAGTAACCGAGTTTTCAAACCATAACCTAGTTACAAATAGGTTTATCTAAGGTCGCAGTGTTGTGAAATTTCAGTCAGACCAAAAACTTGAAAGTATAAAATGTAAACAAAGCAATATCATACGCAAATAAACGGTTCTATGTCAGTGGGCCAGCGAAATGCTTTCGTGCGAATGACGGTGAGGTGAGGCGTTTGCAGTACAACCACGCTTTGAATGAACGTGGGGAAAAAAGGAACTAGCGCCGCCATCTTGAGATTTGACAGTTCTCCTTGCACAGCAGCGCCCTCACCCACGTTCACTGAGAAGCGCGTCGTATAAGACATTTGTTATTATCACTTTGTCGTCGGTGCCGTGGCCCACAAGGATACCAGGCATGCCGCATTCCATGGCCTTAGCTGGCTGCGTAGGCGCAACGTGGCGCGAACTTTCGATAATCTGACAGCAGATTGTGATAGGTAAGTGGCAGCAGTTGCAGGATGGTAGCAGGTGACGTTTTGACGTGTACTTACAACACTTTGCTAGATGCTAATCTGCTTTTTGTGTGGGTTGTAGAGTCGAGTTCTAAAACGGCTAATTGATGATATAAATTTTAATATGCTTGGGATCGATAAGCACATTTTATAAAAACTTTACAGTGCCGCCGCATCAAAAATTGTTACGTTTTTAATCTTTATAATTGTTATGAAAGTGACCCAATTCAAAATTGGCTTGAGAAAGTGGCTTCCAGAACCAACCCCATTATTACGGCGTATAAAAAAGTTGGATTGGATAAGTATGTTTTATCGCTCCAAAGAACACCTGACATATTCTATCATATACACTTAGTACAATGTCACCATAGAAAGTGATTCTCTGTACCCAATGTGAAGCAGATCGGATCACGTGCAAACAATGGTTACCATGGAATTACCATGCGCAGGAGTGGTCTTAGAGGCAATCTTGGGAAAGGCTTTTATAGAAAAGTGCCTCAGATATTACTGTTTTCACTTTTTTTCTGTTGGGTCAGTTTTTTTATGAAGGTTTTCATGACAAGTGCGGGACTGATAGTTATCACTTTTTACGTTTACTTTTGACCAATTTTGGTGTTGACTTTAGATAAAGTTAGTAGGTCATGGTTATATGCGACCACAATGCGTGAAATAAAGACAATTTCATAGTAAACTTATCATTAATTTTCTGGGGAAGTGTATTTGGAGAGTAGTTAAGTCAATTAGAGTTTCTTACTTGCAGAAGAAGTAATTATGGAGTATCAATGGAAAACAATGAGGTCGTTAGTTAGACGCCCAACTGTAGGAACAGAATTTATATAGCACTGTAGACAAAAATTCTTACAGTAGTGCTAAAACTGTGTCAAATTTTTACTTAGCTACATCAATTCTATGCCTACGGTGGTTAGGCGTTTCATAGTCATAGTTACCAAACTGAAGTCGACCTTTTACGGCCTCCTTTGAACTTTTTTGCCTATAAAAAATCATTTCTAACCCGAATCTTAAACCATGATAAGTGGAATCTAGAAGAGAACCTCGTAAAGTGTAATGGGACGAAAACATCGTATTATATCTGTAGATTAAGAAATTAAACAAAACTACATCGACCCACTAGCAAAAGTACCTATTATTTGCAGCCATTAGAGGTTTGTACGTTTATTATTACGGTTTATTACCATTTGCTATGGTCTATTAAATGTGGAACTAGAAATTCGCAGAGAAGTGTGTGTGATGTAGTTTTGCAAATTATTTCGAGTTCGTTAGTTCTTCAACATTCTAACAAATATTCTCGTTACATTATAATTTTCTTCCTAATATCAAATGAAACGAAAAGGAATGACCTTAGGCAGGTTGTGTTTGCACTTTTTTTAGTTTTTGGCACTTTTGTTTGCCTCTATGAACCAGAAGGTGAATAACCGTAACACTTATGGACTGTTTTAGATTTTCAAATAGTATTCACAACACACAGACAGACATTGGCTATATTAGGTATAGAAACCACTGCGCAGTATCTCTAGAATCTTATCTTGTAGTACTGTTATAGAATAGTAGGACGGTCGTAGTGATACGTATATAGTACAGACATGTAGGTTTATAGAAACTTGTTTTGAACTAGAGTTGAAATAATAAAATATTTAGAACCTTTCTATTTTGAACAGGAACGGAAGAACATAAAAACGTATTGGATTTTCTCTATTTGTTCTTGTTTAATTTATTTTACAGTCCGTAAACAGGCCCTCCTTATGTAGAATAGTCACCACCGCCTATTGACACTTGAAACAGGTGATGTCGATGAGTTGCCAGTAAATTAAACAGACATTCCAAATTCAAATAATGCCTGGGTGCATTAAGGAATTCAGTACAACTTTAAATACCTAGGAAATAGTGACCTGCTTTAAGGGGATGTTTCTTGACATGTTTAGCTAGCTTTAAGGGCTGGTGGTGCGTAAATGATTTTTATGAGGATATTAAGGATTAAGGGCATTTGAGGGTGAACTCTACGTGGACGCCCCGAAGTGCAGTTTATATCATCGCGACAGCAACACTACCTATTAGACCCATTTTATAGCCCGTAGAATATTCTGAGAGATGCAGTCTCTGACAGCATTTAGTTACTTTTACATGTGTTTGTGCGGCCAGCCTGGCCTGGACGGTTGACGCCCCCCCATCACCATATACTTTCTCTGCCACCACTTAAGCGCATTGACAAACGAGATAAGAGTGTAAATAGCGCGAAATATTCTTAGCTTGTTGCATCAGAATAACAATATAAGTCAACCTACTTATAATGATAAATACGAGACCAGACGCTGCTATGTTATATATAAGTTGTAGAATTTTTTTATATTTTTTTATATGCCTGGATAACTCGATGGTTTAAATAATGTCACAGTTTGTTATACGTACCACAATAGTTATTTTATTAATTAGAGACCAATTATTAATTCTTTCAGTCGCATAATATATACTACTGCTTCTTCTGATTACACATTCGCATATATAAGTATTAGTAGACGGTTCTAAAATCCAATAGTTTACAGTTTAAACGTCCAGTTTATTATAAAATAGATACTTACATCTAGGCACTTATAAATACAGAAGGTTAGGGCGATTCATATTCATGCAGTAGCTAGGTATAGTTCTTTGTGCATCGGTGGCTATGCATGAGCATAATAACTTCTTTGTCGCGCATTTTGAGCAGTCACACAGTGCCTGTGTGTATTCATGCACCACTTCGGCACTAAAAAGAATGATTCTTAGTGGCGAAGTGGTTCACGATCTACATGCATACATAGGTACCTACATAAAATC
>JARACY010004066.1:0-28923 GCA_029255725.1 Scrobipalpa atriplicella | reverse complement strand
ATGATGTGTAATATTTATGGCCGTGTCTTATAATCATACCTACATTTTACAGGTCAAGCAGAAAATCTTGCAGTGTGATCTCACAGACCTTGCCAAGTTAGCAGACACATTTAAAACGATAGAGGCTACGTACGGCGGCGTCGACGTGATGATCAACTGCGCAGGATACGCTAAATCTGGACATATTACTAGTAAGAAACTGATCTTCCATGCTGCACTGGGAGTGATAGAAAAACATAGAATGTGCCAGCTGCATCTCCTCCCGGGAATGCTGTAAAAACCAGCTAAGGGATTCGAGGGTTTTAATGAATTGCAATTTAGGCGTTGGGCTGACAACCTGTCACTATAGCAATATGACCTGACCATCTGAAATAACCCTCAAAACTTGTCAGACGTGGCGGAATGACCATACGGTCGTTTTCGCTCTGCCTACCCCATTAGGAATAAAGGCGTGATTTTATGTATGTAAGTAACTGATCAGTCTTTCAAACGAAGTAATCAAGTACTTTCCTATTCAATCAAGTCTTATTTTCGGTCTGGCTTGAATATATGCGGTGTTACCGGGTCCGGACGCTGTCTTTGATAGTGGTCGTCACACAAACCATCCAGGAGACCCTTTAGTTGTGCTATTAGGTGGTTTAAAAACTGACGCTAGGAGACGCTCGGGCCGTTCGTTGACTTGAAATCGGGCTCTACAGAAGAATGGTACAATCACATTCTTGCTCAAAAGTAATTTTCAGGCTCTTGCACAAAACTAATTTTCAGGCGCCGGTACCAATAAAATATCAGATGAAGATATTGCTACGGTTGTAGACGTAAATATCAGGGCTGTAATTTTCTGCTGCCGTCATGCCGTCGACTCCATGAAGAAACGGGGTGTCGATGTATCATCAACATAAATAGGTACGGAATGATATCCTACTAATTTCACAAATCCGAGTGTTTGTGTGTGAGTGTGAATGAAAATACAAATGGACTTTGACTTTGAATTACAGAGAACCACCTTTTCACCATTACTTTTGCGTTTTCACACGTAGCTAAATCAGTTTTCCTATTGGAATAAAAATTTTCCCCAAAGTACACTATGTTCATTTCTAGGATACCAAATATTGTCCGTGATTTAAAAAAAATCATCCATCTATTTAGCTTTGAAAGAGCATTAAACAAAAAGACAGTCAGAGTTACTTTCACATTTACATTTTTAGTATATAAGTATAAATATAGATGGCGCTGTTGTTTGCAGTATCGCGGGGCACTACGTAGCGTTCTCGGGCGACTTCAACGTGTACTCCAGCTCCAAATACGCGGTGACAGCCTTCACGCAATCCCTCATGCAGGAAATGGCCATTTTCAAGAGAAAAATCAAGATTACGGTAAAGCTTTGTGCTTGTTCCAAACTGAAATACCCATAATTAGCGACCTGGCTGGTCCTGGTGTATTGTCAAGAGTTCAACGCGTACTCCAGCTCCAAACACCCGGTGACAGCTTTCACGCAATCGCTCCTGCAGGAAATGACCATCTTTATGAGAAAAATTTACGTCACGGTAAAGCCTCATACTTGTATTTTAACTCGAATAATCATAGTTACCCCCTAGGTGCTCCTGGTGGGACGTAAATAGTTCAACTTGTACTCCAGCTTCAAATATGCTGTAACTGCCGTTTCTCAATCTCTAATTAAGGAAATGGTCATCTTCAAGAGAAAAATCAAAGTCACGGTAAAGCCTAGGATTGGAGCTGCGGGAGCGGTGCTAAAGTATACTTGACTAGGATACCTATTGATAATAAATATTCCTGTTGAACTTCTTTCACAACAAGTTTTTTTTTTTTTTTTAAGATGAATCTATTCTATAAACAGTTTTTAATTTCCAGAGCCTATCTCCTGGCTTGGTCCAGACTGCGATGACCAATGGCGCAGTAAAAGACTTCTCTGTCGTCCCTAATCTGCAACCCAGTGACATCGCCGATTCAGTAGTTTATGTCCTATCTACACCACCGCATGTAAATGTAAGTTTTATCGTCTTATAAAAGAGGGAGGCAGACAATCAGATAGGTCACCTGATGGTAAGCAATTAACGGTGTCCATGGAAACTTGCAATACCCGAAGCACACGTCCGCCGCGCTTATAAATAATCTGTGCCCGAAGGGTTTAAAATGCACTATCAGGCTCACATCATCAGTTGAGAAGTCCGATAGCAGATCTGTTGCACTTAGAGTGGAGTCGAGTCGATGATGTAACATGCGAATCAATATGTGGTGATAGTTCTAAGATATTCATGAGGTTTAAAATTCAGGACAGCTCTCTCGTCTTCTAATCTCGTTCTAGCTACATTTTCATTACGTTTTGTTCTCAGATCTCCGAGCTGACGGTCCAGCCAGTCGGAGACATCAGGATGTGATCGCAATTATCATCAAAGCTAATTTCCTGCTGCTAATTGACTCTACCCTCAACGGCGCGCTATTGAATCGCAATTTCTAGATTACCAAGCAACCATATTGCTGTTTCCGTATGACTTTTTTTTTCAGTGTATGAAGCAATGTAGAGTGTGACGCGATTTGAAGCGTACGAGTGAAGATCGGGCTATTGGAAGAGGTCAATCGGGCAGTTACGGTATTTAATTTAACCGCTTTTGTTTCGCGTTTACGCTGAGTGCAACTATGTAATAGTTTATCGAATAAGAATAAATAACTTGTTGATCATTTTTCATTTATTTATTGTATTTATCACCATCATTATCATATAGGTACTAAATATATCAATATATACAGGCGTGATAGTATGTATGTATATCGTACACTTTAAGCCCTTTATCTCTCTCAGTCTACAACTTGTCACAAAAGAAACAATAGCCCGAAGTACTAACTAGCGTACTATTTAATCATATGGCGTAGTATACTAACTACCGTACTAGACTGTCTATTCCCTAGAGTTAACATCACATAGTCTAGGGTCTAACCGCTTAAAATATAAATACATAAAAATATGGCGATTTTTGACGAATGAAAAGTTATTACGTGACGTCGGCAAGTCCTTGAACATTTTAGCTTTATAGGACAGGTTATTCCTATTTCCTATAATTTCTTTATTTCCTTAAAATACGCAAATCAAATCAGTATAACAAATCAGACGTTAGGATATCCTTACCTTACCAATTAATCCGTTTTTCATGTAGATACCTTTAAATTCTAGCATTTTTAGATAGGTACCTAATGTAGGTACACTTTTTTTCCGCATCCACAACTTTTTTTACGGCCGGTCCCTAAACCATCATCTTACTAGTTTCGCGAATCGTGCGCAGAAACCGTCACTTGTTTTGTATAGTCACTCCGCGAAGGCCGCCCGGTCCCACCAGTCCAGTGTATTGTTCACTATAGACATTTATTTATTTAGGTAATTTTTTTATTAAGCGAGATCATTGTAGTTCGATTGTCAGATTTTAACTGAAGCGGCGGACCGTGAAAGGTAAGTGAAAGTTATCTACTTTACATTAGTGTTTTTACTTTTATGTTGGATTGGAATCGATAGCAAAACATAGAATGTTCCATTGTACCAGCTGCTTATCTTCTCAGATCTCAGGTATATACTGTATGTAACTATAACGTCTAGGCCGGTAGGCTACATACGAGATGGAATGACAACCCGTCTGTACAGCAGCACACAATACCAACCCTCACGTTTGAAGTTTTAAACATCGATTAGTTCATCATATGGAAGAATTTATCTAAAATTTATCCTAACACCATAACTTAATCTAATAGAAAGTAATTCACCTGACGACGATAAAAATAATTAAAGATGGAGCGTTGGTCCGGAAAAACGGCAGTGGTGACCGGAGCGAGTGCGGGAATCGGGGCCGCGATTTGTGTGGCCCTCGCCAACGGGGGCCTCAACGTCGTGGGGCTGGCTAGGAGGCCACAGTTGGTTGATGTAAGTAGAAGAGTCTTTAGTTGGTGCGGTTTTCCATGCTTCGGAGTGCACGTTAACCTATCCGTGCCGGTTGCTTTCTCATGTCAGAGGACTCCATTAAAGAAGTTACTGCGTGAACAGTTTTTCATACTAACGGTTGCGATTATGTACTCGCGGTTAATAAATCTCCGATACCATTAGATGGACTATTACCGCAAAATAACGCCTGATTCTTTAAATTACTTAAATCTCCGATAATTCACTGGGGTTTACCATTCTTTCCTTCTACCTTTCCTTTCACCTATCTAGTCTTGTCCTATTCTATCAAATCAAATACACATAACTTCCATAAATGCTCTTTCCAGGGTCTGAGTTCGCAAGTAACCGGCAAAGGGAGCATTCGTTCTCGTCAGTGTGATGTGAGCAAATTAGACGAAGTCACCGCAGCATTCTCCTGGGTGGAGCAGCATATGGGCGGCGTCGATGTACTGGTCAACAACGCTGGTGTTTTCCATACCGGACATATCACTGGTAAAATATTTATAATACCTAACAGAAAAATTTTTGGGTACGCCCACGGGCTCTTTATGCAATGCAGTCAAATTGCAGTCAATATATTATCAAGCTCAAAACGCAAAACCGCCTTCTTTCTCGCAATCCATGACAGTTAAGTATGGTTCCTTCTAATAGAATCCTTAAATTATTTATTTACTTAATCTCTATTCCAGACGTGGGAAACCACAAGCTGAGTGACAGCGAAATATCATCAATTATTGACATCAACCTGAAAGGGCTGATATTCTGTACCCGTCAAGCGGTCGCTTCAATGAAGAAGCGCGGAGTGGATGGCCACATCATCAACATAAACAGGTGAGGGCCAGCGCTTGACAAATGAATAATACAGGGATAAAAAAAATTGTTGACCAAACTTTAAGGTGTGATCTTACCCATGAAACTGAACAACTTTCCCCAAGAAAAATATGTCGAAATAAGAAAAAAAAAGGTCTTTCCATACAAAATGACTGGTGCCGCTGATATCATATGTATGGGAGAGCCTTTTCATATTTCGATCTATGTTCGTTAGGGAAAGTTGTTCAGTTTCATGGGTAGGATCACAACACCCCAAAGTTTGGTCAGCAAATTTTTTACACCCAGTAGTCTATTAACAAAATAAACAGATGAATTCCATGCAGCCCTCTGTCCAATAATCCTTAAAATTCTTTCTCATACCTGATTTATGACTGCAGTATCGCGGGACACTACATCCCTTTCGCCCACGAGTTCAACGTTTACTCAGCAAGCAAGTATGGCGTCACCGGGTTCACGGGTAGCCTGCTCAACGAGCTCGCCAACTTCAAAAATAACATCAAAGTTACTGTAAGTCCCGTCCACTGTTGTCCAGGTTAGAATATCATCACCTCATATCTTTCCGCGGATGTTGGGGACAAAGGAATTAATCCAAGGAATTGGCAGCGTACCATGTGAAACGTTTCCACTGCACTCTGCAATCCGAATGCCATGCGTGGTTATTTCCCATATCCAGTGGAATGTTTTGGCTCTCATGCATGATGTGTACTATGTACTGTAAAGCTACAAAGTTACGAATGTTAACTTAATCAAAAGATGCAGCTATGTTATATTATAACATCTTGTGACCCCTATAGATAAGATTACCTGGCTGGCCTTGTGGTGATGGTGAAAAATTGGGAATAAATAAAAAGCTTCTCTTTGCAGAGTCTGTCTCCTGGCCTAGTGGCGACGCACCTATCTGAACCTGGTCAGGGTCTCGTTGACTTTAAACCTCTGCAGCCGAAGGACATAGCTGACGCTGTCATTTATGTGGTCTCCACACCACCTTCAGTTAATGTAAGTGTTTATGTTACTGGTCAGTAAAGTTCATTAATTAAGATTAAGGGTCATAGTTTTTCGCGTAGTATAATTTGGATTTAGAAATTTAAAAACTTTATCTACACGTGATCTACTCAGACATACTGTTGTAGTTAGCGACAGCTATAGTGTTTACCTTTCCTTATTGTTTTTAAATTCTGTTGAGAACAGTACAAAATTGTTACTTTTCTCTCTTTAACAATTATAGGATATGAACGAGATTATAGTCTCCCAGACCTGCTGATTTTAAATTCGTTGTGTTTTTTACCTTAATGATTTTTTTCTTTTAGATCACCGAACTAACCATCCAGCCGGTACAAGAGAAACGCCTGTAACTTTTCAATACTTTTTATTTTCTAACCTAAAACAACAATTAGAATTAAAAATATGGCACACTACTCTCAAACGTGGGGTTATCCGGTAGACGCGCCTGATGATGATGAGGAGGCTTGGCCGAGGATGCTGGTGCCGAACTGGAGTAGCGCCCGGAGGATGTCCATCTTGAGGGTCCAGACTGGGGACGCTGGCTCCCCGGATGGGGTCTTGGATTGCTGTACAGGAAATAACATGATTAGGCATATAAAAAAATAATAAAAAAGAGCGAGAAGAACAAACACGGCACACGCAACAGAAAACGAAATGGGAGAAATGGTGATAAGAGGAAAGATATAGAAAATATGAGAAATATCAAAACAGAGGAATGAAAATAATATATGTATTAAATGAGACGTAATTTATTTCAATAATAAATAATAATAAAAAGTAATGTGCAAATATGTGAAAATATAAAGAGTTTTAGTGCAGCACTCTTTGTACGCAAAACAAAACACAATAAAATATAAAAAATTACCTTTGTGCAGCACTCTTTGTACGCAAAACAAAACACAATAAAATATAAAAAATTACCTTTGTGTATTTTGTTAAATTACATAACAGTTTACTTCTCATCAGAAACAACCAATGAATATTTACTTTGTATTTTTCATTTATTTTGTACATTTATACTTCTAGTTACAAAAAAATCGAATAAAAACTAAAGACACACAGACTAGGTTCTAAATAACACAATATGTCTTCTACAAATATTTGCAAAATAAATGTTCATGAGATTGCCTTGATCATTGTCAATGTCATCCACGGGTTCATCGCATACATTGATATACAGTGTTGAGCAATATATTTTTACACAGCGAAAAGATTTCTTAATTCTCATTTCGTTCATATTATACTGTCGTTCGTCTTGTTCTATCACAGTACATCTAAAAAAAATACAGTTATGCTGGCGCAGGCTCTTGCCAAGTGCAACTCCCCGAGCAACTGCTGCTCTTAGAGCTGCCTTTGGACATCTCCCCTAACAACGCCATCAGCAAACTCTTGAAGAAACCAACTGAATCCTTCTCTGGCTCCATCATTCCTTCTTCTGAGCTAGCATCTGGGTCTCCTCCCTGTAATATAAGCTTGAATGATTTAGTTGCTGTACAGGATGTAAGGGATAATATCCTAAAAATTTAAAGGGGTTGCTAACGACACTGAACAACTTTAATAAAGAATCAACAATTTTTGAAAAAATTATTGAGTTTCGTTGAATAAGCAATCCTTTTCAATTTTCAGAACACTGTCCCTAATACACTGTATATCTACTAGATCCAATCTTGAACTTTATTGATTCAATGGGTACCTATGTGATTGACACACAAAATTTAATGAAAATGTTGTACTAACCGCACTGACTCCTCTTAACAATTTTGATATGAACTTTCCAAAGAAAGCACCATTGTTTTGCTGAAAATGAAATAACAAATTCCATAATACTGTTAGAAATAGTAACAAATATCATATACTAAATGAAACCTTTCATACCGCTCCTCCTCCAGTGATAGTATCCAAAGAAGTTAGGAGATAACTAGCAATGACAGCACCTGGATTCTCTTCACCTTCAGATAATAATCCTACAAATAGACCAATACCCGAGCCAATAAGAGCGTTGAGATCGAATCCGTCACCCTGAAATTATGAAGATTAGAATACACAACTAACACTTAACAACACAGAATATATAACATATAGTTTTGAAATATCAATATCTTGTGAACTTACACTTAGGTTTGCGACGATACCACTAATAGTAGCCAGTAGAGTGCCCAGATCAGATCCATCCTCCTAAAAATATAATTATGGAGTAGATTTTTATTTACATTGGTACTAATTTTCTTATTCATGCTAGCCATTATGGTCATGATTACTTACACCACCACTTAATCCGGCAAGTATCCCTAAAATGCCCCCGCCTTGACCATCGCCCTCAGGAGGTTCGTCGTAATCAGAATCGTTCTCATCCCCATCGTCATCATCACTTTGTTTTCCATTTTCTTCTGATCCTGATTTCTGTTTTGAAGCATTACCATTTCCTGCATCATTTCCACCATTACTATTGTTATCTTCGACACTTTCAGCAGCGTTATTCTCGTCAGATTCATCTCCACTTTCATCATCATTATCATCATCGTCTTCTTCGGTCTCTTGTCTTTGAAAAGGAGGTGGTTTCAAACCCGTGATTTCATTGTTATCAACTCTATTTTCTGATACGTTTACGTCTTGACGACGCAGCAAGACTGTTGGGTTGAAAGGTTGAGGGTAATTTAGCGCTGTTAAACCACCCAAGATGGGGTTGTTTAGGTTAAGTTGATTGTTGAAATATCTTCGCAGCAACCTAAGTATGAACGTCTGAAAATATTGTAGAAATAAAGTTTTAAATATCTTGACGTGACATCGTTGTAACAGAAAATAGGTAGCGATGTATGTATTGTAAGATAGATAGGAAATTAGAAACCAAAGCACCATAATAATTAAAAATAAAGTTGCTTACCTTGATTCTGGAAGTTTAGTAATCTGCAGTGAATCTCACACGTTTCAAAATAAAACTTCAAACATTAAAGTGCAAAAGGTGCATACAAAATCACACGTGTAATTAAAATATATTAATCGGTGGTTTATTAAATCAGAACACCCTGTAACAATGTGTGGAACAAACGCACAGCACAGGCCATGATATTTTTGTACTAAACTAACTTGGCGAGCCGCAGTAAACTGAAGATGTTACTTCCCCCACCGGCAGAGGGCGCTGTGTTTATCGGCTCGGAGACACACTCGATAGAAGAAGAAAGAAACTTCACTTACATTGGCGCCACTAGAGCTAGGGAACAGCGCGTTAGCGAGCCGCAGTAAACTGAAGATGTTGCTTCCCCCGCCGGCAGAGGGCGCTGTGTTCATCGGCTCGAAGACACTTTCGATAGAAGAAGAAAGAAACTTCACTTACATTGGCGCCACTAGAGCTAGGGAACAGCGCGTTGGCGAGCCGCAGTAAACTGAAGATGTTGCTTCCCCCGCCGGCAGAGGGCGCTGTGTTCATCGGCTCGAAGACACTTTCGATAGAAGAAGAAAGAAACTTCACTTACATTGGCGCCACTAGAGCTAGGGAACAGCGCGTTGGCGAGCCGCAGTAAACTGAAGATGTTGCTTCCCCCGCCGGCAGAGGGCGCTGTGTTCATCGGCTCGAAGTCGTCGTCGTCCTCGTCGCTGTCGTCGTCGACGGGCGTCGCGAACTCCGGCTTCATTGTCGTCGTCTGCACTTTCGATTCGCCGTCGGCCTGAAAAACAAAAAAACATATTTTATGGGCCCAGTGGATTAGATACGAGTAGTTGAGGGGAGGAGACATCAAAGGATTGTAATAAAGAAGGAAAATGGATTATATAATATATCTAGCCTTAGGCCTTGTGTGTGGGCCTTATCCCAATGTTTTTGTATCTGTTCACTCTTCTCGAAGACCTCTTGAGGAGGCAATGGAGTAAAGCCAGCTTGTATTGGGACTCAGTACTAGAAAACGCTGATGAATGAAATGAAAAATGAAATTTATAAAGATAGTCCTTGAATTGGCCGCTCTCTTGCAATGGAAATGAAAATATTAAGATATGGAAGTTCAACTCACATTATCCGAGGTGAATGGGCTCCCATCCTCTCGTGCTACTCTGTTGTCAGATCCAGCAGGGTCCTGAAAAAGTAAATGAATTAATACATAAAATTCCTTGAATTTGAGGACTATAGTAGCTCAGTTAGTAGGTAGAGCAATAGGACAGGAGCAGTATTCCTTAGTAGTCACAGTTTTAGTTAGTTCGTAAAGGGGGTCCATCAGGTGTGTCTCAGAGAGAGAGGACAGGACCCTTGCTCCGGGTCATTCCTGGTGCAAAGGATGTCCATTGCAATTCAACGTAGAGACACTGCGAGTGTAAATGACACCTTTGCTTGTCTTTGCGCCGGGAATGACACGGAGCGGATTATTCGATTGATGTAAAAGATAATTATTTTTTATTTTGACTTTACTTTCAGGGTAGAGAAGACACTGTACTGTGGTAGAAACTTACCAAGTCGTTGGCTTCTAATCCATTGAGCGCAGGCGCACTTCTTCGGTACCTGCCGTTATTTGCCTCTAAGCCCTGTAATTAATACAAATTATGTAAAAATAATTGATCGATTTTGTTAGGAAGTACATATATGAATTAATCTCGCTTTATAAGTCGTTGGTGCTACCCCATAAGCCTTGCGATGGCGAAAATATATTGTGTTCTATTTGTTGTAGTTTAAAAAAAATGTGTCCTCGATAGTACTGTGCAAAATACTTCTATTATCAATCACATACATATAAGTATTTTCAAGGCCCGTATTTATAATCAGCTCTCAAGAGTGACAGCTAGATTGAATTCGTATCAGAAATGTCATTTCAGTACAAAACGGGCTGTCAAATCCATACTTAATATTGCTCTCAATCTTGAGATCGCTTTATAAATACGTGTTGTCCCCTAAGACCGTCCAAGCATTAAATAGGTCATTAGTCGTATCGTAAGTAAGTCACAACTGTACACTATTATTATAAGTAATGCGATATGAAAACTAGAGTTTTAGCATGCTTAAGTCTGTCGTAACAAGCAGACACCTAATTGGAAAAACTAGTCTCAGCCGCAGGACAGGTTGGAAATGAGCGTACCAGGGTAACTAAATGTTATTCAATAGGTACTAAACTTGTATGGTAACTTATTTAGCACTTAACCTTAATAATGTTAAAGAAAATTTGCAATAACGGAAATTCGCAACAAAAGTGTATCCTCTTAAAGAAAAATTAAAGAAAATTCTTCCAAGCTATTTTGGGAACCTATGGCTGGTTCTTTTCCCGGGTATGTTGTAAAATCTCTAAGGTTTCGGTCTACAATCCCAGTCTATTAATTAGAAATGTCCCTAAAAATTAAGTCCTGTCTGCGACCATAGCTACTATAAACAAACGAGTTTTTCTTTTGAGGTCATGGCGGAGACAGCTTATTACGTCTTTCTCTACTGGCTCTAACTACCCCGTAAGGGATTTAGACGTGACTTTAGTTGTGTTGGTAAATTAAAGTTTTTTGCTGTGACCCAGTTTAGATTTGTATACGATATAGAAATTATGAAAGATCGATAATTTTAAAATGGTAAGTAATTTTTTTAACATCCGCCGTTGGTGAAAAATGTAGATTCCTGAATTTTCGCGGGCTTACTAA
Organism: Scrobipalpa atriplicella; assembly: GCA_029255725.1. Lineage (NCBI taxonomy): Eukaryota > Metazoa > Arthropoda > Insecta > Lepidoptera > Gelechiidae > Scrobipalpa > Scrobipalpa atriplicella. Next base: position 17,549 of record JARACY010004066.1, on the reverse strand, counting down.
ACAAAATTTTATATGAGTTAAGTGTTTCGATTTGGACCTCCCATGATATAAATGTATATTGGGGTTCAATTTGTATTCCAATTTCTGTAGAAAGTTACTTTGAAAAACGCGCGTTGAAGTCTTTTCATTAGAGTGTTGTGATGTATTGTGTTGTGATTCATCCTTGTTTATTTACGTAGGTACCAACTAAGGTTCTGTAGCAATAACACACATACCGTTGGCGGTGCAGTTCATTTTAAATGTCGGGAAGTGTTCACATTTCCTTTTAGGATTCGAGCTCTACACTTTAAGCTTAGTTTCAAGGTTCATCCTTTTCACAGGTCAAATCAATGCAATAAGGACAAAAAATAAGATTTGATTAAATTGGCTAATAAAGATGATAGTTTGTATTTACTGTTCGAACTTTAAATTTTTTTTTACAAAAGTTTGCAAAGTTTTTGGTACAAATACATTTTAATTTTATAAACATAGAAAATATAGAAAAGAATAAATATAGAAACCAATAATTGACTCAAAATATTATGCTTCGTAAACTACACAACGACGCTAAGAAATAATAAAACTTGGACCTCACTCAAAATGTAATTTTAAATCTAAATAAAGTATTGTTACGTTACAAGACGATTGACTGCATTGCATATGCAAATGTAAAACAACTGTAATAAGTCACTTATTGGTCATTGAACTTATTAGCATTCATTGTCAAGTGGTGCATGATAATTCCACGATATATTATGCGGTCTGTAGTAGAACGTAGGCGAAATATAAATCGGGTTTAATAAGCCCTTCAAGGTTGCTGCCATGCAACTTGGAGTAATACAAAACACACAAACACACATCATCTTCCTAGCCTTTTTCCCGTATTTCACGGGGTCGGCTACCTAATCTAGGGGATGGAACGAGGGTACTGGTTTTTACACAGACTGCCATATGACCTCCGCAACCCAGAAAAGAAACCAGACCCAATCCTAGATTAGGTTTAGTTTAGATTTAGGCCGCTTCTTTTCCAAGGCATACTCCATCCCTCTCAGAGGATCCCGAGGGTTTGGGTGTATTACAATTTACAATTTAGGCGATAAGCGTGATTGCCGGTTAGCAATATTTAGTCAATTCATAATCCTATCTAAATTTCTGCAGGCTACGCGAAACCTGCTATTATTAAACAGCATTGAACCTTTACCTCCTCCGGAAGGGAGGAGGTAGACACCTAATTGAGGAGGATTATGATTAAATTTGAAGGTTGTTGATAAGAAATGAATAACGAAGTATTTTGAGTCTTTTCTCTATATGAGATAGGCTCTGGTTTAACCCAATGAAGCCAATTACGAGAGTATGTTGTAATAAATCTTCAAAAATGCGTCATATATAACTACATGAGTGATGTTTTGTGTTTTTCTTTGTACAATTTTGTAATTCGCACTATTCATGTATTTTTAAAATAGAGTTCGAAACATAGATCTGAGTCAATCTAAGCTCATATACAAATTTTCATGAAAAAAGAACTAAATAGGTACATTGAAAACGAATTAGTAACCCGATCAGTACTGTCCTGAGGCACTATCAATCATAGAATAGAGCACTAAACTAAACTAAGTACATACTTAAATATTTTCTGCTCTCTACATTAATTCCTTCAGTTCAGTCTCCAATTTCCAAATCGCACTTCCTTTTTTAGGACTTGTTATTCATAAAGCTTAGAAATTTTGTTGTATCTAGTAAAATTAAAATTAAAATACACTTTTACAGTTGCTCTATTGAAATAAGCAGGCACAATAACTCACCTGGCCAGGAGCATTATGGCTCTCCCACCGATGTGATTTCAAATGCAGTCCAGTCCTCGGGAGTTTTATCACTGCTGGTAAACTGAAGGCATCTCCTAATAGAGCCAGCGTCAGCACGACATACAGGGCACGTCCTCTCGCCATCGCGGTTCACTGCGAAATGACCACCGTCCATCGATCATCCGCCACGAAGCCACTCTTGCGCACATTAACTAAACCAGTAATGGATGGAAGAATGTCGCTCATTGATGAAACAATTAGATGGAAACATTAGTTACAATTAAAATTCTTATTTATTCAGTCATTTGGAATTATTTTGCGATGATTATGGATTATGAATTTATAATTATGAAATGACTAGTACCTATTCATTCATGCATAACTAAGTTTTATGGTTGTTGTTTTGGTCCGCGAAGGTTGCTATGTGCGTGATTCGGGTCAAGGGTAGTGGAGTCCATTCCTGGGTGGGATAATAAGCGGAATGGACCATTTAAAATGTAAAATATAATTTTTCAATGGATTAAGATTAGCTCTATTTCGATTCAATCTAAAAACTAACTTAGTAAAAAAAATTGCAACGATTATCTTCAAAATAACAGAGCGATAAAAGACATCGTAAATTCCTATTTACCTGTTTTCCAGTAAAACCTAAAACTGTGTCACTTTCCACACGTTCAATTAACTAACTTTTTATACAAAAAAAAATGTTTTATAAAAATAAAACCAAAACGCACTATTTTTTTTAATAATTTATTAGTTAGCACTAATTTATAGCTATTAGATGTTTTTTGTAGTTTTTAATAGTTGATTAACGGTATTTTACCTGCAATGTAAATTGTAAATGTGATTAAATGTTGTTCTGGAAGTGCTACTATTAGATTGAACACACACGCATCGTGGGTGGTACTTCTTATACTTATAACTTTGCTGCTATCCTGCGGAACATACAGGCTGTTTAAATTTCAACTGGCTTTATATTTTAATTGTATATAAGCTGGCTGGTAGACATGAGACATCTTCATAGAGATATTTTTTTTTACGCAACAATCAATTAAGTAGTTGATTAGGCGTGAAAATGCGTGCTTCACTTGCCGTGTTTCTGAGTATTGAAATTATGAATTTATGATTGTTTTTGGATGTTGTATGGATTATCTTATATATAAAAAAAAGTAGAAATTAAAGGAACAAGGATCGTTTAAATTTTAAATCTCTTTAAACAATGATATTTTACATGGTGTGCGTTGATGTCTTTAATACTACAACAGATAATGCTAAGAAAAGACTTCAACGCGCGCGGTTTTCAGTACAGAGGGGTGTAACATGGATCACAAAATTATGACATTTTTCAAATTATCACCGTGAAATTTTTAATAGAATTTCCCGAGTTTTTTTGAGGAATTTAGATGTAGGCTAGGCACCTTTGCCTATCAAGAAAAAAATCTGTAAAGAGCACGTGAAGCAGTCAGTCCCGATCGTATGCCCTTCGCAGTTTTTTTTTCTACAGTTGAGGTAGGTACAATACCCTCAGGGTTTATCGGGTCGTTCGTGTGTACCACACACCCTGTATACAGGTCCGAGTGTCACGAAGGTCCACATTGCGCCACCCTGGTTGCCAAACCGAGTATCCTCAGTGATGCGTCATAATCATAACTAGACACAACCGCCGGGCACTATCCGTTTCCTTCCCACGGTAAATCAGTAACTGTATGCAATTTTTATAATAGGGTTTCCATATGCAGATAGCAACTGACAGTCTACTGCTTCTTCAAGTTAGGACTTGTTGAGTCGACGATCCATTTGTGTTAGAGTTTTTGAATAGCACAGCTAACATGCCTCTGGCATGCATGGATTGTGTAACGTCCTCTGAAAAAAACATACTTAAAATAACAGAAGAATCTTTATTATTTTAAATAAACATATAACATTTTACATAAATCAATAATATGACTAAGGGTAATCTAAGGCCCGTATTTATAATCAGCTCTCAAGAGTGACAGCGAGTTTGAGTTCGTATCAGAAATGTCATTTCAGTACAAAACGTTATGTCAAATCCATACTTAATATTGCTCTCAATCTTGAGACCGCTTTATAAATACGAGCCTAGAATTCTTTATAATATAATAAATTATAGTATTCTCTAATATTTTAACATTCTAATATTTCATAGGTAGTAACAAAAGACTAGGTACATAGTACGCAAAAATGCCCTTTTTTATTTATACAACTAAAATATTAATTTATAGATACATAAAATATAGGTATTTAAGACATTACCTTCTTCCTATTTATTTTTAACAAATACAAGGTTCAAAGTTCATAAAATGGCAAACAATTTTTATAAAAACAATATTGATCAACAAAATATAAACATATTGATATTTACAACCAAATAATTTTCATTTTATAGTAATTAAATGCATAATGATTTATCTACAAGAAAGTGTTTCATATTTCAACTTGATTATTTTAATAAAATAAATATAATATGCCTATTTTTTTCCTAGCTTTTAATGATCTAATAAGAATAGAAAAAAGTATAATCAGTAGTGCAGTGCACAAGAGTAAGATACCGTCTGAAGAGTTGTAGAGTACTATCACGGCGCAGTTGTATAAATTTTTCATTCGGTACGGCTTATTATTCTTGTGGTAGCAGATATGTTTCATTCGGTACGGTTTATTATTCTTGTGGTAGCAGATAGGTTTCATTCGATACGGTTTATTATCCTTGTGGTCGCAGATAGGTTTCATTCGGTACGGTTTATTATTCTTGTGGTAGCAGATAGGTTTCATTCGATACGGTTTATTATCCTTGTGGTCGCAGATAGGTTTCATTCGGTACGGTTTATTATTCTTGTGGTAGCAGATAGGTTTCATTCGGTACGGTTTATTATTCTTGTGGTAGCAGATAGGTTTCATTTAATAAATTGGGCACATGCTATCCTTATGCGGCTTGTGCCAGCGGCATAAGTGCAGGAGCTTTGAGAGTACTCTGTATCTTCCAACTTAAAATTCTACCCGCTTCATCATTCAGCTCAGAACGATCCATACTAACTTGTCGCTTCAACCAATAGTTCACCAATTTCGGCCTATCGCATGTATCGTATATTCAATCTGTACCAACAGACGCGTCGACAGTGTTTGGGGAGAGCTTGTCCAGCAGTGGAATGGCCACCCCCAATAGTTCTTCCCAGGCTGCCAGTCGCCTGCAGGGCGCGCAACCACATTCGCTGTCCACCTGAACAGAAAAAAATAACATTTTCAATAAAAACACACCGAAATTCATAAAAAACAAACTTCGTTTTTAAAAAATTATTTTTAAAAAGTTAAGGTTTTACAGTTTTTTTACATACTTCTCTTGTTGAACAAGAGGCGCGCGTTGATGTATTTTCTTAGAGTTATGTATTGTAATGTAAAAGACATTAACGTGCACTTTTATTTTTAAAATATTTATAAAGTACGGAGCGTCTCGCATGCTAGCTAGCCGAAAAATACACCACTTTTTTTTCAAAATGAAAAAGAAAAGTGCAAATGACAGTGGATTCTATCTAAGGTTGTCACTTGGAAGCATCAGAACGTAGTTAATTTTGTTCATCGAAGAACAATCTAAAGTCTTACCGACAGATCCCCTTCTCCAAAGCCCAGGTCTTCCCCTGAGAAGTCGTTGCGCTCCAGGTCTTCATCAGACTGTTCCGGCTCAAGATGGAGGTTCTGATCAAACCTGTATGCTTACGCTATTAGTAGACCCTGCCTGATCTTACCGGCAGATCCCCTTCTTCAAAGCCGAGGTCTTCCCCCGAGAAGCCGTTGCGTTCCAGGTCCTCATCAGACTGCTCCGGCTCCAGGTGGAGGTTCTGGTCGACGCTGTATGCTTTTACGAAGGGTTTGGGCTTGTTGGGTACGTTGTTGTTGCCTATGTCGAATTTTACCTTAGGAATAAAAGGAACATGAAAATGTTTAATGTGATGATGCAAGGGCGAATTTTTTTCGGTTGGGGGGGGCATAAGTATGTTTCGGGGGGAGGGGGGGAGCACAAGTATGTACTGTGCTTCTAAGTACGTACTGTGATAGAACCTCTACATTACAAAAAAATACCGTTTTATCCGCCCTTGTAATGATGCATTCTTGAATGCGAGCTCTAAAATACCATTTTAAATGTTCGCACACGTATATTTTTTGGAGATTGGTGTAATTTACTACAATAGAAAACAGTTTATTCAATTACATTTATCTAAACAGAAGGTAGAATATTACACGAGGTTAACATTGTTAATTTAATGATTTTAATATACGTCAGAACAAAGTACAATTATCATTGAAGAAACTGATGATTGATGTTGTTGAAAGGTTTTGTGGTAAGCATAATCACGGAGAATTTCCTATTATTATTTGAATCTATAGATTATCGATACTGACACTGGCGGTTTAAACTTTATCCTCTTGACCCAGAGGTCATAGGTTCGTATTATTTTGTTCTTAGTTTGTAGGCTGAATAACTTAAAATAGTAGTTTATGAAGCTCCTACATAACGAAGGGTTTTACAATGCGAGTGTGTTTTTTGAAATGAGCGCAGCGAATTTCAAAATAGTAACGAGCATTGTAATACCTAATTATGTGCAGCTTCATACACTATTTTATCTACTTGAATACATTGAAAATGAATTTACTTACAGGTTTTCCGAAAGCGAACTATCCCAATGTTTTCCTAAACTTTGTTGGTATATGATTAAATGTGCAATACATTTCCGTCACACACACACACACACTCATTTATATAAGTATTAAATATCTTTTACACACCTCTGCATTATTATATCAACATAATGTATCAAGGAACTTGCGTTTAAAGCAAGAAAATAATCCCAAGGGATTTAAAGTTGTATGGAAATCCTTAATAGCCCAAGGGTTATTATGTGATTTGAATTTGGAATGTCATGTGAACTACTAAGAAAATAATTTTCAGAAAAAAAAAATATGGCTGTGTGTGTATTAAAACTGTTGCCACACTCGCCTTCTGCGCCTCCCGGCGAGTGTAAAAAGGCTGTATGACTAGTTATCTGTATGTGCTCTTTGCTTTGTATAAAAAAAAGAAACTAAAAAAAAGAAAACGCGGTTTGATTTTGCAAAAGTTTTTCTCTCATTGATTATTACTTCCATTTCGTAAATTGTCGAGTGAAATTAATATTTTGACTCCAGAAGACATTGTGACTAGTATTTTATCGTATTTTGTTATTTATGTTGAATATGTTAAATACGATCAATTCGTTTTTTGGAAAAATACGTAGGTAGTGGATTGTGAACGTGAAGTGTAGTTCAGTGAGTGTGAATTGACTTTCGGATCTGTTGCTTCTGGTATGTTTTCAATATTTATTTATGTATCAATATTACATGATTAGGTATATTTCTGAGCTTTATTATCTTACAGACGCCTGCCACCGTCTAAGTAATCTGTGCAGTAGGTGTGTAAAATATAGTATGCTCCTCGGGAATAAATGTGTCTTCGCCTTGGGCAGACTTGAATCCCTCGCTACATTCAGGATTCTTGTCATAATTCCCTCGCTTCGCTCAGGAATTAAAGATTTAATTCCCTCGCTGCGCTCGGGAATTAATCCTAGAATCCTTCATTCCGCTCAGGATTCAATATGCTGCCCGTGACGTTAGACACTGCTTTATTCCCTCGTTGCCTAATATACTATTTTTGGTACTATCACATATTTTTAGGCACAAAATAAATAATTTAAAATAATTTCCCGCGAAATTAATTATTTCTATTCATACACACAATAATCAAGTGGCGCCATTTGCCTCTTTGACATGTGTCGCGCATGCGCTGTGGGCCTTACGTGGGCTGTTTAGTTTTAATTTATAACTGGATACATGGTTTTTGGTATCGATTGTGCATTAAGTTGATATCGATTGTGCATTTGTTCCTTCCCTTACTTCCATGCCTATGTACATTTTACTTTTCGTTGCATCTTTGTTAGAATTTGTATGGAGAAGGTGCAACGAAAAGTAAACTTTTTAATTTTTTCAGCATACTGTTTGTAAAGTACGTCAATACAAATTCGTTTTGACGTTTATAATTCGAACATTACTCTATGATAGTAGATAAAGATGATTTCGTGCTTCGGATGGCAGTTAGGCCCGTATGTAATGTCATTTCAGTACAAAACAGCCTGTCAATGTCAAGTCCATACTTTGGTTGCTCTCAATCTTGAGATCTCTTCTTAGGGCCAATAAGAGGTATCTTTAAGGCTCGTATTTATAAAGCGATCTCAAGATTGAGAGCAATATTAAGTATGGATTTGACAGATCGTTTTGTACTGAAATTACATTTCTGATACAAACTCAAACTCGCTGTCACTCTTGAGAGCTGATAATAAATACGGGCTTTAAATCCGCAATAAACCGAACAAATATAAAAAAGCTCTTTATAATAATTGTAGTGTAGAAGTGAAATAATTACTAGTTACAAGTTTTAAGTATGTACTTGTTACCGCTCTAGTTATAGTCTATATTTCGCTCTAGTAAACATATCAATTGACCGGTGATATACGTACTTATATAACATGTTAATCACTTATTACCATAAATTATATTAGCACTATTTGCTGTATAATTCAAACTGTATTTTTGCTCTGGTGGTGTAGTGATTTGAGGATTTAGAGGCTCGCGACCACGGGGTAGTGGGTTAGATTTCCGTGAGAAACACACAAAGTTGATGAGTATGCTTAATGTCCCGATTGTCTGATGATAGTAACATGATTTCAAGTTTCGGAGAGTATGTTCCACAGGCAATGGCGATCATCCGACAAGTGTGTCACTCTTAAGGCTCGTATTTATAAAGCGATCTCAAGACTGAGAGCAATATTGAGTGCGGATTTGACAGGTAATTTTGTACTGGAATGACATGTCAGGGTTTATTGAGTCAGTTTATGGGACAATCCACTCAATTTAAAGGTGAATATTGTAGCAATATAGGGTTCTTTAGTTTAAAGACCTCATTTTTTATTGTTGACTTTATAATAATACGTATGTATAAAACTACGTGTCTTGAGAGATAGTGATCTCAATTTTACTGACACAGCCTTGCCACAGGTCAACGAACATAATCTTGTTGCAGTTATCCTTCTAACGGATCTCTTTCATCTTGCTATGAAGGGCATCGCAGGCATACAAATTTGAACAAAGTACCTAACTAAAAATATGAGCATTCACATTTAATCCTATTTGGTACATTTGCAAAAATCAGGACTCTCATCGGACTCTTATTTGGAAAATAGATAACATACCCGAGATAAAAAATAAATCACATTAAAAAAATCTTCTTCTTCTGATCAAGTGAGTTTTTGAGTCGACGTAAGGACGACCCGATGAACCCTTTCCTTTAATAAAGACCTCATGGAAGCAGCAAGACAGATTATGAATTACAGTCCAAATCAAATGACTGTTTACCATGCAATGCTGGAGCGATTCTACCAAACATTAGCAGGGTCGTTCTTCAGAAATGATTCTTCGGGTCACTTTAGTGGCGAATTTTTTTTGTGCGTTTTTGCCATTTTTTTATATTGGAGAATAATAAAGAGATCAATAAAAGTTTAATTACAAAAAATTACTCATATCTAACCACAGGTTACAACAGAATTAATTTTCGAAATTTTCGATGCCACCAAACGTGACATATTGTGCCACTCGAGTGACCTTGTTATTATTATGAGGAAAAAGTGAAAGATTACCACCGTCAGCATGAGTTTAATATCCTTTTTGATTACTTTTAATGATATTATAACAGTTTGTTTACTTCAAAAACTTAAATGCGAACTGCAAATCTTATCCTGAAATCTCTTACATTATAATAAGTAAACGGAAAAACCCTTCAAGGCATAGTCGCAATTTCTGCAATTATTACCGTTAAATGGAAACCTTCCAACTGGACCATCCCGTATCGACCCCTGGAGAAATCGACCAAGCTACCACTAAAATCACCACACCATTTTGTGGTGATTGGAGAAAGCTCAAGGATGTTCAAGCCAAGAACAAAATGCAACCACTACTCCCACAACACTTGCGAGACCTGCTAGAGGAAAAGAAGCGCACCAGAAAGTTCTTCACCAGATTCCCTCCATTAAAGAACCATCTCAACCACCAACTGAATCGAACATGAGTTGAGGGAAATCTACCCAAGAAGATCGTTTAAGCAATCACCCAAGTCTTCAACGGAATCCTCAGAACTGGTCATTTCCACACACCATGGAAAAGCGCAAAAATCATTGTGCTTCCGATGCCAGACAAGAACTTGGCCAACCCGGAGAGTTATCAGCCCATCTTATTGCTCCCAACGCTCTCCAAAGTGTTTGAGAAGTTTATCCTGCCTCACATACCCAAGACTAGAACAGTTCGGGTTTTGCTTAGAGCATTCCACAACTCTCTAACCTGCTAGAGTGACCATGACATGGCTACGAGGATGAACAAGATGGAATACTCGGTGTTCGTAATAATTGACATGGAAAAGGCATTCGACATGGTGTGGCACGACGGGCTCGTCTACAAACTGTCGAAATCCTCAACACCCAGAAGGATCGTCAAGACCATCGAGTCATTCCTCAGAGACAGAAACTTCCACGTGGCCGTCGAAGGTGCCAGATCCACTGAACACCCCATCGAAGCGGGAGTCCCTCAAGGGAGCTGGCTGTCTCTCCCCGGCGTGTTATTCCATCTACACGGACGACATACCCAGAGTGGGTGACGTTTAATTGGCTCTATTCGCTGACGATGCGGCCTTCATCTCAGTATCCTACAAACCACAGCATGCAGCCAAGAAAATGCAGCCGACGGTCGACGCGCTCCGAGGCTGGTTGAGCCATTGGCGCGTGAAAGCAAACGTTGCCAAGACACAGGCTCTAATCATAGGAAGATGCCACTTACCATCCCCACTTCGCCTCCATGGACAGGAGTTCAAAAGCCCTGTCAAACATCTCGGTATAACCATAGACAGGAACCTCACCATGAAAAAACACGAACGCGGTGGGACAAGTCAAGGCAGCCCGAGCCAAACTGCGGCAAGATAGCAAACTGCCCACGAAAACCAAGCTCAACATCCTCAAAACGTACTTGCGCGCAAGGCTGACGTACGCGGCGCCCGCTTGGTACGCTCTCGCGTGCAACTTGTTGAAAAAGAAGATCAGAGCCCAGGAAAACTTAACTGTCCGATCGGCAATAAAGACTCCAATATATATGAGAATAAGATCTCGAGTGGGAGAACATCGACCAGTTCATTGCACGACTTGCCATGAGGTCTCACCCGGTGGGCTTGACCGCGGAGGGTAGCTAAAGAAGAACCCAGGGGTAGTTGCAGGCCCCGTGGATTGCCTCTCCAGGGAGCCTGAGTATGTTCGAAGGAGATTTCCGCCAAGGAAGAAGTTCCGGGGCGAAGGATTATCAGTCAGCAAACGAAAAGTCATAATAAACGAGCTATTAGACAAGATTATCACTATACGCTTCATAAATAATGTTTTACATTAATTACTTTACAATAAGAACGCGGTATTCATATGAATTTTGTTCAAGTAATAAGATAAGTCACTTGAGTGGTGTGAAATGTCGCTTTGGTGGACAAAATGCCACCCAAATCACGCCACCCAAGTGACCGAATTTAGGGTATTTTCGCAATTTCTCTCTAAACTATGCAATAAATTCCTTTTTTTTTAATTAATCTAAAATCTCGGTTATATTTACGAGTTAATAATAGTAATAACAGATTCAAAGTGTTACTCTATCATACATTACACATGTCCACTTGAGTGATCTGCGTAGGTAGAAAAATGTTGGTCTCGAAAATTAAGCACCTTCTATTTTTTTTCGGGAACTGCGATGACTCACCAGTCCTCTTTCCTCAGATGCCATGTCAGGACTGGCAAAGGGCGGGAGTGTTTTCCTGGTCATAGTTAGCTTCGTTGAGACGTAAGAGTCGTTTCAAACCGCGCGCTCAAAAGTCTCGAAAACGTGTGACCGACACAAAGTGCTTGTTTTGTGAATGTTGGTGTTTAAATATGTGTGTAGTTTATTATTTTAAATAAATCTGTGGTTTTCCAGGATCATTTTAATGGGTAAAAAGTACGACATAGTCCAGGTAAATAAATTGCTATAAGCTTTTCAATTTCGGAAGAGCAGAGTGTGACACGCGAAGAACGCTAGTTTTGACCCCGATTTCAGGTTACTAACTAAAGTTTTGTTTAACGTATTTTGTAATATTATGTTGAAATTAGGAATTCTAGGTAGTCAATTAAACAAACAAACATATAAAAAAGAGTTTTAAGCTGTGCGTTTTATATCATTAGAGTATTAAGCGTGTGACCGAAAATTTCGACCTCTCAAAGAATGACCCAGCATTACCTTCGGCCACGAGGGGCAAAGGAAGGAAACGCCAATTTCCACAATTTCTACATCACCCACTCGGTCACTCGGCAGCTAGTTTCGACACCCGATATATTCTTTAAAAAACGATACTCAGCTTGCTTCACTGCGTTCTGTGTAAGACTGCGTTTTTTATACAAAAATACATAGTGGCAAGCAAGCTTGCGGTGCGTGATGGTAAACGAACATCTATCCCAAAAAAAAAAAAAATATTACTAAAATTTACTCTCATGGTTTTGTATGGACAAAACGGTAAATTCAGCTGGCTAATCTATAATAGCACTAGGCTACTAGCTGATTCCGTGTGTTGGACGACCTTCCACAAGATAGTTAGATGACTTGGTGAAGGTGGCTGAAATCACAGACTTATTCCCGCAGGTATGAACAAGTTGAAAGTCTATGAGGAGGGAGACCTTCTTCTGCTGTAGATGTCGTCTTCTGGCTGAAATGATGACTAGCATATACATGAATGGAGTTCATGTCTTACCCTGTGGTCATGTTTAGTGACAGCAGGGTCGCTGGCGCGGCGCTCCCCGCTTCCACGGGCCGCCTCGCACGCTGCGAACACAGAGTCATCGTCTGCAAAAAAACATACAAAAGGTCACGCTTATATCCATCAAGTGGTAGACAGAGCGTCTGAGTAAATATTTTAGATAAAATTGTACATTGATATAGTGACGAGTGACGGGTAGCCATAGTTAGCCAATACACTAAAACTCTTAAAACGTCTATTAGAAGAGAAAGGAGAAACAGCTGTTTAATTTTTGTTATAGTTTACAGTTCAGCATAGAAGTTATAGGTACATGAACTCTAGTCTAGGCTAGAGGTGACTGAGTTTGTGTTGAGGATAGAACGAGCTCACCCAGATGCCAAAGGACTTCAAAACGACGGAACGCGCTGGACTCAAGTGGTGGGTACGTCAATACTTTTCTATCTTATGCAATTTAAACACGTAACAAATTTTCTTTTTGACACACCCAAAACACAACAATAAAACGTTATAAAAAGTAAGGTCAAAGGGCACCACATTCAAAATAAGCAAAACAAAATAGCAGCTTATAAAGTACCAAGGTGCTTATACAGGTACTTATTCAATTAAAGTTCTGAGACTGAATGCGATGACATGGCCGGATAACAGTTTAAATAATTGCTTGTGATATGACTATTATTTATTATAAGTACGAATAACATACGCAAGTATGATGTAAGGTCTTTAAAGTAATACGTAATGCTGTCTTGAGAGTGCAAGTAATGTAGATAAATATGTAACTGCTGTTAAGACCATAAATTTTGTTTGGTTTTCCTTGCGTATTTGGAATTTTCCTGTGGTACCTAAAAAGTTACAAAGAGGACTAGGTTTATAGGTACATACTAATTTTATGAACTCTTAGGTCCGTATTTATAATCAGCTCTTGAGACTGACAGCGTATTTGATTTCGTATCAGAAAAGTCAGTTCAGTACAAAACGACCTGTCAAATCCATACTCAATATTGCTCTCAATCTTGAGATCGCTTTATAAATACGAGCCTTACTCTCTAGTTTATTAATGTGTGTCTCTAGCTAAAGTAAATCGTATCGATATAAGTATTTATTAAAAAAATATACCTATTTGGATGGACGTGTACCTATACTACTTAATATAACTGCAATCCAAGAAAAATGGAAATATTGACAGACTCGATTGCTCAGCGGTAAGTAACTCTGACATCTGGGCTGAAGTTAATGGGTTCGATAGATACTAAGGCTCGTATTTATAAAGCGATCTCAAGATTGAGAGCAATATTAAGTATGGATTAGACAGGCCGTTTTGTACTGAAATGACATTTCTGATACGAACTCAAACTCGCTGTCACTCTTGAGAGCTGATTATAAATGCGGGCCTAAGTTTGGATATCTATCTATCTAGTTTAGTTATCTAAGTAGATGTTGATGTAGTAGGAGTATAAATTTTTAAGGCATATTAATTTTTCGAGCACTCTTATGCAAATGTGAAATAAACTCTATTGAAATGTCGTCAAAAAAATAAAAAATAACAAAAGTTCACTTTTGACCCCGACGTGATTTGAACACGCAACCTTCTGATCTGGAGTCAGACGCGCTACCGTTGCGCCACGGAGTCGTGTGATTTACGCGTCGAAATTCAAAGTCAGTATCTGTGACGAATGTTATCTCGGAGATAAAATGGAACAAAGTTATTTTCGGATTTCATTATCATTCCTTGGATTTTGCACGACCACGTGCGGGGCTAATTCTGAATTGAATAATTTCTATTATCTTTGTTCATGTTATGTTTGTAGTACAACAACTATTTATACCTATTTACACTATATTTATTTATTTAACTTTATGCACAAAAATCGTACATGGGCGGACTTAACGCCAATGGCATTATCTACCAGTCTACCTTAGGGCATGTGGAAAAAGACTAGGCAGGTGCAAAATTAAAAATTCAAAAAAAAGAAAAAAAAAAAAAAGACATACAAATCTGTAACTATAAATTTACCTAAATATAAATATGATTATAATGTAAATATATAAAGAATATAATATTAATATATAAATATATATGTATATATAAATAATGTATATAATTATATAAATATAATAATTAAATATATACCTTACTAAAAATTACTTTGACAAAGCAAACCGAAGATGGAGATTTAAAATCTATATTAGTTTTTTTAAGTAATGTTCACGCAACTTAGCCTTAAAGGAAACACGACTCGGTGCCTTCTTCAAATCCAAAGGAAGCTCATTCCACAAAAGACCCGCTTGGACTACGAAAGAGTCACTAGTGTAATTAGTGCGATGTGGTTTACTCGCCAACAGGAGATTATTCGCTGACCGAAGTTCCCGATCATGCGTATCATTCAGGTACCGGAAACATTCCCTCAGATACGGTGGGGCACAAGGTTCGTTTAACACTGAATAAAGAGTACATAAAGTACGCACATTGTGCCTTTCACGTATCGGGAGCCATTTCAACTTTGCGCGAAATTGTGACACATGGTCGAATTTGTGGAGTCCAAATACATACCGAATACACCAATTAAGAAGTCTATCCAATTTATTAAGGAGATCAGCATTCAGGTCCACATAGCACACGTCAGCATAATCAATAATAGGTAAAACCAGAGCTTGAACTAATAGGAGCTTAGTTCGTGATGGTAGAAAATTTTTTAGTCTGCTTAGTGACCGTAACGTCCATGTGACTCTTTGGCTGACATGTGCTATGTGAGGAATCCAACTAAGTGTGGAGTCAATGTAGAGACCGAGATTGCGGACACTTGGGCTGAGAGGAACAGCGGCGTTATCATAAACAATGGAGGACAAGTCAGTTGGTGTTATACGCGCCAAAAGTCGAGAACTCCCAATTATAATTCCCTGACACTTAGATGGATTAACCCCAATACCAAACTTCCTGGACCAGTTCCCAATTGCCTCAAGGTCGAGATTAACCTTATTGATAGCCTCGTTTACGTTATCAACGTCAGATTGGGCATATATCTGGAGATCATCCGCATAAAGATGATAGGAGCACCGGAGATCCGCAGTGATGAGATTAATAAAAATAGAGAAAAGCAATGGAGAAAGGATCCCACCCTGCGGAACTCCGGCACCGACATCACACCAATCAGAAATTGCATCTCCAACTCGTACCGCTTGACGTCGACCACGCAGATAGGACGAGAACCAGTTTAAACTACTCGATGACACTTGAAGGCAATTGAGAACAGACAACAGGATGTCGTGGTCAACGGCATTAAAAGCGTTCGAAAAGTCCACAAGAACCAATACCGTCACCCTAGTAGCATCCATCCCAGCTCTGATGTCCTCAGTAATTTTTAACAAGGCGGAAGCAGTGCTATGTCCCCGACGAAACCCTGACTGGTATGGGCTGAGGAGATGATTTGAAAAAATGTAAGCTGATAATTGTTTATGAGCACATGCTTCTAGGACCTTGGACAAAAACGGAAGTATGGAAATCGGACGTAAGTGTTTAAACAGAGTGGGATTAGAAATTTCACCACTTACTCACATAATTAATTTCTGTTTACGTTCTGGTCAATTTCCTAATATCTGGCGCCAAGCCCATGTCCGACCTCTTCCCAAAATTTCTAATCCCACTCTGTTTAAACACTTACGTCCGATTTCCATACTTCCGTTTTTGTCCAAGGTCCTAGAAGCATGTGCTCATAAACAATTATCAGCTTACATTTTTTCAAATCATCTCCTCAGCCCATACCAGTCAGGGTTTCGTCGGGGACATAGCACTGCTTCCGCCTTGTTAAAAATTACTGAGGACATCAGAGCTGGGATGGATGCTACTAGGGTGACGGTATTGGTTCTTGTGGACTTTTCGAACGCTTTTAATGCCGTTGACCACGACATCCTGTTGTCTGTTCTCAATTGCCTTCAAGTGTCATCGAGTAGTTTAAACTGGTTCTCGTCCTATCTGCGTGGTCGACGTCAAGCGGTACGAGTTGGAGATGCAATTTCTGATTGGTGTGATGTCGGTGCCGGAGTTCCGCAGGGTGGGATCCTTTCTCCATTGCTTTTCTCTATTTTTATTAATCTCATCACTGCGGATCTCCGGTGCTCCTATCATCTTTATGCGGATGATCTCCAGATATATGCCCAATCTGACGTTGATAACGTAAACGAGGCTATCAATAAGGTTAATCTCGACCTTGAGGCAATTGGGAACTGGTCCAGGAAGTTTGGTATTGGGGTTAATCCATCTAAGTGTCAGGGAATTATAATTGGGAGTTCTCGACTTTTGGCGCGTATAACACCAACTGACTTGTCCTCCATTGTTTATGATAACGCCGCTGTTCCTCTCAGCCCAAGTGTCCGCAATCTCGGTCTCTACATTGACTCCACACTTAGTTGGATTCCTCACATAGCACATGTCAGCCAAAGAGTCACATGGACGTTACGGTCACTAAGCAGACTAAAAAATTTTCTACCATCACGAACTAAGCTCCTATTAGTTCAAGCTCTGGTTTTACCTATTATTGATTATGCTGACGTGTGCTATGTGGACCTGAATGCTGATCTCCTTAATAAATTGGATAGACTTCTTAATTGGTGTATTCGGTATGTATTTGGACTCCACAAATTCGACCATGTGTCACAATTTCGCGCAAAGTTGAAATGGCTCCCGATACGTGAAAGGCACAATGTGCGTACTTTATGTACTCTTTATTCAGTGTTAAACGAACCTTGTGCCCCACCGTATCTGAGGGAATGTTTCCGGTACCTGAATGATACGCATGATCGGGAACTTCGGTCAGCGAATAATCTCCTGTTGGCGAGTAAACCACATCGCACTAATTACACTAGTGACTCTT
>JARACY010004065.1:0-28934 GCA_029255725.1 Scrobipalpa atriplicella | reverse complement strand
TGATGATGATGAGAATTTTATCTTTTGACACTATATTTCTGCACTAAGTGTTGGATCGAAAACAAAGCTCAATTACAAATTCATATCGCTCTGTTTGCATTATTTATTATAATGTATTAAAATCTGTCTGTGATTTATTCCGTCTGGACAAGAACAAGGGCCCACGATCCACCTACTAACTGCTCATTATAAGAAATAGGTTTTGCCGTTTGTTTGTCCCTAGCACCAGATATAGACGACATTGAACTTGACGCTGCCACTGATTGGGTCTAATTTATGGACTGCACGGCGAAACTAAGGAACTCCGCATCGTAAAGCAGATTACGGTGGCCATAAACTTATGAAATTAAATATCAAAGGCGTCCAATGCCTGGAAGGAGATCTATTTATAAGATTATAGAAAATTAGGTCATATCCCAATGAATAAACGGCTATCTTGGCCAACCTTGAGGGCGCTCTGGGAATGTTAAAAATACCGCAGCATTTTGCGGCCGCCGTGTGGGTCGGACACCGCGCCGCATACACAATTCGATGTATTTAAAATTATACAAAAACAAATCTGCCCGTGAGTACCTACGTCAGTACCTATAGAGACAAAATAATACTGGATTGTTTCAATGAAAAAAAAAACAATAATAATAAAGAAAAAATAAGATTAGGTGCAATTTTTATTTGTGTAGGTATGTTACAGACAACAAACCATATATAACATCGTGTAAGAAAATAACTTGCTTGAGGTGTGGCTAGATTTGAACAAAGAACCAATTTAAACTTGTCTGTGATTTGTGTACCTACTCTGCATAGTACAGAACCTTATGTTCCTCTTTCTAAGGATTGTCGAGGAAATAGCTCCCAGTGATAAGACCGCCTTATGCACATACGTTCACGATTTTTTATTTGATTACTGTTTTGCGAAAAGGTTTCTTCACTTAGAATTTCACGAAAAACTGAAGATTATTTTAGTTACAGAAAATTCTTTTAGTAATATAATATAAAGCATGTTGAAGTTAATAAATCTTTCAAGATGTTATAAACTAAAACTCGCAATGAGGAGAGAGATTCTGTTGTGCCAGATACGAGGCATCATCAACAGAAATAAGTTGAAAATGTACATTACGTTGCGCTGTTTAATTAATTATGCTGAAGTGAAAAACTAAACAACACTATTTGAAACTTCCGCAATCACTATATGCACAGTTAGCACATTATAGGTACTCCAATATCTTATTATCGATAGAATCCATTTCTGCCGGCTAAGAGCGGATATTTATTGATTGCATATTAAAAATACACCCAAAAATTATACACTAACATAACATAGACGCACCTGCCGCGATCGCGAAAGAAATCAAGATCAAGTGGGCCGCGGGAATCATCGTGCGAGACGCGTGGATCACGACTGAGTGCCTGCCGCCGCCCGCCCTTCCACCGGCCTTGACTGCCCACCGCGTAATCGCTACGGAACCCGTCTACAATTTGTATTGTGCTATGCTCGCCTTCGCGGACGCTACATCGAATCGTAATCTCTTCCTAGTCCTAGAACATTGTGTAGGTATCTGTGTACATATCTTAAGCTATCACTCACGTTAAATTGTATAAAGACCTCAGTTCAAAATATGAAGACCGAAGAGACAAGATACTTAAGATATGTACACAGATACCTACACAATGTTCTAGGACTAGGAAGAGATTACGATTCGATGTAGCGTCCGCGAAGGCGAGCATAGCACAATACAAATTGTAGACGGGTTCCGTAGCGATTACGCGGTGGGGCAGTCAAGGCCGGTGGAAGGGCGGGCGGCGGCAGGCACTCAGTCGTGATCCACGCGTCTCGCACGATGATTCCCGCGGCCCACTTGATCTTGATTTCTTTCGCGATCGCGGCAGGTGCGTCTATGTTATGTAGTGTATAATTTTTGGTGTATTTTTAATATGCAATCAATAAATATCCGCTCTTAGCCGGCAGAAATGGATTCTATCGATAATAAGATATTGGAGTACCTATAATGTGCTAACTGTGCATATAGTGATTGCGGAAGTTTCAGAATAGTGTTGTTTAGTTTTTCACTTCAGCATAATTAATTAAACAGCGCAACGTAATGTACATTTTCAACTTATTTCTGTTGATGATGCCTCGTATCTGGCACACAGAATCTCTCTCCTCATTGCGAGTTTTAGTTTATAACATCTTGAAAGATTTATTAACTTCAACATGCTTTATATTATATTACTAAAAGAATTTTCTGTAACTAAAATAATCTTCAGTTTTTCGTGAAATTCTAAGTGAAGAAACCTTTTCGCAAAACAGTAATCAAATAAAAAATCGTGAACGTATGTGCATAAGGCGGTCTTATCACTGGGAGCTATTTCCTCGACAATCCTTAGAAAGAGGAACATAAGGTTCTGTACTATGCAGAGTAGGTACACAAATCACAGACAAGTTTAAATTGGTTCTTGGTTCAAATCTAGCCACACCTCAAGCAAGTTATTTCTTACACGATGTTTATATTGGTTTGTTGTCTGTAACATACCTACACAAATAAAAATTGCACCTAATCTTATTTTTTCTTTATTATTATTGTTTTTTTTTTTCATTGAAACAATCCAGTATTATTTTGTCTCTATAGGTACTGACGTAGGTACTCACGGGCAGATTTGTTTTGTATAATTTTAAATACATCGAATTGTGTATGCGGCGCGGTGTCCGACCCACACGGCGGCCGCAAAATGCTGCGGTATTTTTAACATTCCCAGAGCGCCCTCAAGGTTGGCCAAGATAGCCGTTTATTCATTGGGATATGACCTAATTTTCTATAATCTTATAAATAGATCTCCTTCCAGGCATTGGACGCCTTTGATATTAATTTCATAAGTTTATGGCCACCGTAATCTGCTTTACGATGCGGAGTTCCTTAGTTTCGCCGTGCAGTCCATAAATTAGACCCAATCAGTGGCAGCGTCAAGTTCAATGTCGTCTATATCTGGTGCTAGGACAAACAAACGGCAAAACCTATTTCTTATATGAGCAGTTAGTAGGTGGATCGTGGGCCCTTGTTCTTGTCCAGACGGAATAAATCACAGACAGATTTTAATACATTATAATAAATAATGCAAACAGAGCGATATGAATTTGTAATTGAGCTTTGTTTTCGATCCAACACTTAGTGCAGAAATATAGTGTCAAAAGATAAAATTCTCATCATCATCATCATCAGCCACAACAGTCCACTGGACATGGGCTTCCCCAAAAATTGGGGGGTTTATGCTCTCAAGAACATCAAATTAATATGACGAAATATATTTGTTCAAAATTAAACTTAGACCTACATATTTACATTCTCACACACAACCATTGAATACATTCATTACAATTCCAGCTAGTGATACTAATGACAATGAAATCAGTATAACGGCGCCTAGTTCAGTGAAGGTGGGTGAGAATGTGCTGCTGCAGTGTGAATACGACTTGAAGGGTGTGACCGAAGACAGGATCCAATTCAAGTGGTTCTTCATGCCCGATGAGGACTTCACGAAGAAAACCCAACTGTACCAGCGGATAGGCAACGCTAAAGGGCAGAACTTGCACCCTCATGAATATAGTAAGTGTGTGTCTGGAGGTCTGTGTCTGTGTGTGTTTTTTATTTTATTTTAAGAGTCAATTGACTAGCATCGGTAAAGGTGAGAGATGCAGTCTGATGAGGTGGACTTACGGTTCAGTAAGCGCAACTAGAAGAAGCGTTTCATTCTTAATACCTATAAAGCGGATTAGAGTATATTCGGAAACACAGACGCCGATAGTTCTTTTCTGTGCGCATTATGATTATGAATGATGACTGGAAGCTCCAAGTCACATTGGTGAAATGCCAACTAGGTTAACCTAACTAACAACTGCACACTGACTGTAGATTACAGTTATAGGTATGTCTAATGTAAATAAATATACCGAATTATGTCATAATCAGGGCGCGAGCTTCATACGATAGTAAACTGATGTTTTCGCGATAATTTTTGTCATTCTTGATTGTTGTTTGTTTTGCGTTACGTGACCACATATCAGCAAGGCATAAAGTTGGTCATTTTCAAATGTTCAAAAACATTTCCTCACTACGTTCATTTCAGCCATCAAAGAAAATGACGCCTTAGAGATTCTGGACGTGCAGACCAGCGACACTGGCACCTACCAGTGTGACGTCAGCAAGGGCCTGGAGTACGCGGAGACCAAGAAGCCGCACCATCTTACTGTTTACAGTGAGTAGCTCATCTGCTATTATATGTTTAGGAGTATTTCCTTGAGAGGCCAGTTGGCCGAGTGATGACGGATGGGAAAAGGGTAATTACCCGCCTGGTCGGGTGTTGACCAGAGGACCAGAGTCCGACTGTATGAATTTGGAAGTTGTATATAGGTATGTAGATCACCGTGCAAACTTCGATACCGTATTTTAGGACTATTGATTCTTGATGTGGCGCCATCTATGTGCGCTACAGTACTCCCCCTTTTTGGACAGGCGTACGATACCGTAGACTCTTGTACAGCCGTTGATGTCGTGGTCCTTCCTAAATGTGCAGTCAGGCATTGCGCTGCGGCGAGCATGAGCAGAGGCGAGCAGACGCTGGAGTGTGTCGACAATCGTGGATGCTGAGCCGTGCAAGGTGCCAGAGACTGGAGATGGTTGCTGTGACGATGAGGCTAGCTGGATGCGCTGAGATGATGAAGTCCAAGTTGTAGGTTGGCGGTGAGTTCCAGTGGTGTTGGTGTGGTCCATGGTTGATGATCTTCCATCACGTCCTTGTCCGATCACTTCGGGGTCACCAATTTAGGAGTAATTCCTTGAGAGGCTAGTTAGCCGAGTGATGACGGTTGGGCAAAGGGTAATTACCCGCCTGGTCGGGTGTTGTGATGTGACCAGGGGACCGGAGTCAGACTGGATGAATTTGGAAGTTGTATATAATATGTAGATCGCCGTGCAAACTTCGATTCCGTGTTTTAGGACTGTTGATTCTATGTATGATTCTTTTATACGGCGGCAACTATGCATACGGCACTTCGTCTTTGTAAAGATTATTTTTAATGATGAATATAATGTAAATGGATTTGTTTATGGAGTAAATAAACGCTTTTATTATTATTTCAGATTATCATAAATTTTCCATTTTCAGCTCCTGGCTCCGGGCCGAGGTTGAATTATACTAAACCGGAGAACGAGACCGGCGTGCTGGTGACGTGCAGAGCTGACGGCGTGGCTCCATACCCTGAGCTGGTCATCTCCATTGATGGGCAAGTCTCAGCAAAAACTAACTAAACTAAACAAAACACTTCGTGAGAAAACATCTCATAGCCGCAGGGAAAAATACCTAAGGAATGGAGGCAAAGAACACATATCTGTAGCTTCTTGCAACATTCTTTAGAAAGTTACCATCCGTCGTTTTCGCCCGATCCGTCCAGATTGATCTTCCATACAGATTCTCTCTCTCTCTCTCTCTCTCTCTCATGTACTTCATCGTTCGAAAATCATCTAATCACCACAGAGATCCAATCCCATACACGGCCGTCCTGCACCGTGCCTGCCCTCTGGCATGCACGCACCACACTCGGCCTTTCTCATCTAATCAAACACTTACACGTCTTACATGCTTACACTTTACAAACCTCAACTTAAAATAACAAATTCAACTTGAATTTTGCCGTCCCTTTCTGTTCTCTCATAATAGAAAATGACAGGTATAGACTTTTATTAGTTACCACGTGATTTTTGCAACTACGAACTGCTACGACAGGTGATCAAGTCAAGATTTAATGATTTTGTGCACTACCGAATTGCCCCCATTATCACACCCTAACCCCATGACCCAAACCAGGCATGTCTCACTCCGCACTTTAGGTTAGAAACCGGTTAGCTTACCACCTAAGGCGTCGGGTTGTCTTTCGTCTCGGTGAGCGTGCAATCATATGCCTTCTTTACTTGTTGTCTCGTAACGAATTGTGTCGCGCGGTAGTCAACCCTAACATGTGTACTTGTGCGCGTAACCTTCAGTGTTTTTCGCTATTTGAGCGTTGTAGACTTCTGTACCTTTTATTATTCTTGTGCTCAAACCAAGCTGTTAACAAGTACGTACTTACATAAAACATTTTCAATTCCAGTACCGACATGCCAGCAAACGATTCGACAGTAGAATACAACAACAAGACCAACGACTACAGCATCGAGGCGAACTTCACTACTGTCGACGACATAGAGAGCTTCGAGGCGAAGTGCGAGCTCTTCTTCCAAGACAAGAACGTCACGCACGAGCCGTATGTCGACACCATCGTCTATAATGGTTCAGGTACGTCCCATGCTACCTTTTATCTTAGTTGTAGTTTACTTTTTATACCTATTTAAAGCCCTACACACAGTGCCGCCGACCTGCCGGGGGAGGCCGCGCACGGCTGAAAGTTACTTAGCGCTAAAGATTGAGTTACTGCGGCTTGCCGGCGGTATGTGTGTAGGAGCCTTTATATTAGATACATTTCAAGATAAAAACTTGGTTTGTTTGTTACGAAGAAAAACAAAAACTATTGGACCTATTAAAAAAGAAAAACCACGAACAAAAAGCTATATTCTGAAGTAACACAGGATACTTTTTACCGGTGGTAAATATCTTACGAGAAAATCATGAAACTCCGGTATGGAAAGCTAGTATTTCATATGAAATAATGAGAGTGAACCTGAATTTTATTTTGTAAGGACGGCATGAGTTACTTCTGTGCCTCATTTCCACTTGACTGAAGTCAGTTTTTTACCTATCCTCTCATTATTGGATGTAATAATATAAAGCCCACTGAATCCTCATACAGATTACCTATACATAGCGTGACTTCGTACCTAAGTTTATTTATCTACATTGTACATACCAGTTATTCCCTTTATGCATTTTATCTGAATGTGTTGACCAAAGTCTGATTGAATCATACCCGATATCCAGATTTTTATTGTGGAATATTGCAGGAAATATAGGTTTTTCATGCTGATTATGCAATATTACATACACATTAAAGTTAATAGCATGATAGCACTTTCATAAAAGTTAAACAAATCGCATTTTAACTTGCTCGAGCTTTGTCGGCACCATATCTACATACAGTCGATCATAGTGCATCCTGTTATGCTAGTATACCTATACAGTACTATAATATAGCATGGGAAGATATGCATTGTTGTATGTTTGTTTGCATCATGCATGATTTGATTGCATGTATTGGAAAAATACAAATAGATAGGTATGTGAAATACTTTTCACATTTTATTTTCTTTTCGCATAATAGAAACAGGTACCTAATTATACGTTCGAAGGTTTTTATATTATTTAGGACATAAGTATTTTACGACTGGGAGTTGAAATTTCAAAATCAATAAAATATTTAGTTTTTAGTATTTACTCGTACATAATTTTTCAGTATGCTACAGAATTGTAGGTCGAGTAATACACAGTTTTACGGAAGCGGGGAGTAATAAACCGTTTATAGCTCTCACGCAATATTTCCCCATGTTCTTGACTTTCCGCTGAGACTGTATGTCTAATATTAGTTTCCATTTTCTGGATACATTTAAAAATAGCACTAAATTACTTTTGGAAATTTATTTTATTTCGTTTAGTTTCATTTTCAATGAAGAATGTAGAAATTGGTATTTTTTTTTTAATTTATAACATAGGCATAGATTCAAAGAGATATAAAAATAAAAAACAAAAAAATTACATATCGAAAATATCAATCGACCGTCTGTACAAACTTGTAATAAAAAACCATGTGGTTCAGAATAGCTAGTTATGTAAAGTAGCTAACAGTGTGGTAAGAATATTAACGAGAGTTGTCGCGCCAGGCGTCGAGTCCACCACAGAGGGGGAAGCCCCCACTACCACAGAGGAGACCGACACTACTACTGTCCCGACTGATGGTAAGTCCCTTGAAGCCCTACCTACACTTGTGTGCTTTTAATGCTGTATTGTATAGTACCACCACGCTTATAATGAACGTGGGCGCTGCATGTTGGAAGATCTGTCAAAAATATGGCGTTGGCCGAAGATCTCTCCTATCACATAGTAAAGGTGTTTTTATTCTGAAGGTTAGACCGCACTAGACGGACGCGACGCAACTTATGATTCTTTGTATGAAAATGTATGAAATGCAGTTTCCGACGCGCCGTGTCGCGCCGCTGCAGTGCATTTCTAGTGCGGTCTAACCGTCTAAGTCACACGCATTGCGATTCTATTGTACAAACGAGGAGATTTAATTCTGAGTTGGCAGCCATGTTGACGGCGTTATGATACTTTTTTTTTTTTTTTGCAGCGTGGTAGAACTGTATCTTGTGACAAACATGACAAACAAAACCGGCATGTTATGTCACACAGTGTTTGAAGCACACAAGTTAGGATACTGTCATCGTCCACAATACACACACATACATATCTCCTTCCCTTAAGTTAAGGTTTAGACAAAGCATCGACGAGTTTAATACTTAATGATTTTATTTTCAATATTGCGTTCTCTGACATTTTCCGTGTTGTATCAAACACTTATCATAAACACTTCGCTTTAAATGTGTGATCCATGTTAATGGGGATAAAAACGCAAAGCTAATTGCAGATGGCGCCACTGTTGAGTGTTCCAAAAGAGACCAATGAGAAGACGCAAAACTGACATTGATATTGATATTGACAGATTACTGACCAATCACAGGAAAAAGGAACACTCAACAGTGGCGCCATTTAGTTCTCAGTTTTTAACCCCTAACTTTGTGTTTTGTAATTTATTGGCTATCTTATACAATAACACTAAATTGGCAAAAACAAATGCTATTCAATGGAGAAATCCTGTAAGGTTTTATTAACGAAGTAACTAGTATTTATCTGAATTTAAGCTTACTAATTAATAAACAGAACACCTACTTAATATTTTTTATCATCGCTTTATGCTTTATTCATCATTTAAATTTATAATATTGGCAATTAATTTACATTTTTCAAAGATAATTTCGCTATTGCGTTTCGAGCTGGCTGTTACACTTTGACAGCTATTACTATTAGTTGTTATAGTTTTCTACGAGAATAAAGTTATATTCCCCATTAATTTAATTGATAATTGGATACAAATAGCAACTTGATATAACATTCTGTGTAACGTTGCAGGTAGCGGGGTGCTGCGCGTGTCGTGGTTGTCGCTACTGGCCGCGCCGCTGCTGCTGGCGCTAGTGTCGCTCTGACCGACACATCTTGTGATATGTAGTGCCTAACTTACTAACTGTACAAATATTTTGTTTATAATAAACTGAATTTAACGTTTGTTGGAATTTTATTTTTTTGCACAAAATTTTGCTGACCTTTTTAAAACTTGCAAAAATTATGCTGGATAAATATTTCGTATTAATAATACACAAATATAAAGTAAATTATTAAACGATGTAATTAAATATTGTATATAAATATTACATATTCATGCTCATGACATACATAACAATCATAAATTGTTTTATTGTAAACAATCTAATATTACGTTCCTAGTTGCAGTTAGGTGTTAAAGTTTACCATGATAACCAAGCTCAAAACTAGATGAAAACTCGACATCAGCGTGGAACATCCGTTACCGCATTCCTGTCCTGTAAACAAACCATAACATACATCAGTCGCCTTGACTGCTATGTTAAACAAACAGCCACGACCTCAGGCAATTCCAGATTTATGATTAAGGTTTGGCACCGCGCCAATATTGCACGCCACGGCTATTATTATTGAACCGATAATTGCCATGGGAAAATCACGCGTCAAGGAAAATGACGTAACGTTCAGCAGCTTTGAAAATAAAAAAGTCTTTTTAGGTGAATTTAAACAGCAGCGCCATCTAGCCGCAAACAAGGCAAGGCTATGGGAAACTAGTTAAAACACTTCCAAACATATTTTGTTTACGAATGTTGCTACCATAAGAGCATTTGTGCACTTATCCGTATCTAATCCGATTTGGCCTTCCTGGTAATTATATGACAGTTTGTACGTTACTTATATGTTTCATATGGTTTTTTTTCGGATACGAATCTAATATGGATGAGTGCACAAATGCCCTAAGTTAAGGTTTAAAGTCCTCTCCGATTAACGCACTAAGCCGAAAGCCCAGTGGGCGCTCTTAGGCAAGTTGTCGTTTATCTAGGGGTGTCTTGTATAGTAAAGATTGCTTGTAGCGGCTCTCCGCCTGGTATAGTGACGCTTCGACGACACTGATCAATAGCAAAATCAAAACTGCACATTAAAAAAGTTGCCATGCACACACACTAACCTAAATATATGAGCTCCTTCTTGATAGCAGTGTATCCGGCAGGCGGGATGTGCAGGCGACAGGTGATCTGGTCGAGCCGGTCGCGGGACGCCGGTGGGTAACTCAATACGGCTTTATTCTCGGCGTCGTAAAGGATGCCTTCGTTGCGCCACAAACGGAGCTGCTGCTTGGCTATTATTGCACTGAAAAAGGTAATTTAAAGTTAAGTGCAAATGTTTTAAGGGTGTATTCTATTCATGACTTTTCTAAGTCATCATCATAAATTTAAGAGCGCTGAACTTGTCGGTGGAGCATGAAGTAATCGCCAGTAGTAGTACGCCTTTTCTTAGTAAACGTATAAAAAAATAGACCTCCTACACAAAACGACTCAAACAGCTGACATTTACTAAGAAAAGTTGTTCAGTTTCATGAGTAAAACACATTCATAAAATATTTGCACCTCATTTAAAATTACTTTAGTTATTGGTATGAACAGTCTGTGTTACCTTGGAGTCGAGCCGAATTTGTTTTTATTTTATTAGTGCTTGATTTCACTTACCTGTTAAGTTCCAAGATGATTTCAGGCTGTGGATAGACACCTCTAGCTGTGCATATTATATCAACTTCCCAACTTTTTCTGCGAAATTCTAAAGCTAAGTCTTTCTCTGGAGCTGTAAATAAGAAATTACTTGTTATTTGAGTAAAGATTGGAGGGGACGAGTTTCTATTATTGTTGATTGATGTGAACACTACGGTATAATTAATTTAATGTTACACATATCTATTAAAAATACATTTAAACGAAATTAAGAAAATAAACGGTTAGTGGCTAACAGCGCCATCTGTTATTGAGTAGTCGAATTATTTAATTCTTCGGTTTTCTTTTCTGTGGATCCCTAACCCAAACTGAAAGGGGTTGCTCAGACAACCAAACTGAACAACATTCACAAAAAAAAAACTTCTGGGAAATTAACAACAAAAAATTACTATTAGAATTTGTATGGGCAAAAACAAATAACATCTCTGAGGAATAATTTCTTTGTGAAAGTTGTTCAGTTTAGTTGTCCGAGCAAGTCCTATCATTTTGCATAGGTACTGACTAAAATATAACGCTGTATTTAAAAAAAAAACGTACAGAACACCAGCATAGATTTGTTCTGGCGCACTTCTGTTCCCTGACCGAGGATCCTGCAGGTGTAGTCGCCACTCAGTTCTGCTGCCAACGAAACTATACGGAGAGCCCGCCGCTCTTCAGTTGGTAAGGCTGAAAATATAGGGTAAGTTACACAGGGATTAGCAGTTACAATTTTAAGGATAGAAGGTGTAATGTGATAGCTCCAAGTAGGCTATATCATTGGAAGGTAGGTAATAGTTAAGTTTTTAAATGTTTTTAAGTAACTTAATTTGCGAATCGCCTATCTGAATTACTTATTTTACGATAGTATATAATTATAAAATAGTTATCATATAATATAATAGAAAAAAAAATACACTTACCTGATGGTCTGTACGTCAGATCAAGGCGTCCAACCAGGATCCCCCTGACTCGAGGTTCCTTAAGTGGGGACCATTCGTACACCGGTGGTTCGCGGCTATTGAAAAGCCATTGTAAAGTGAAATTATCACTTACATCCTTGTAAATACAGTCTAATATAGCTCCACTAGAGTTTCCACTTTGAATTACCTCTGGGACTATAATTTTCTCTATTTTAACCGAATCTGCTACCGCTGTAAGTAAACCTAGGAAATAAATCGTGTAATTAGTATTACAATTACCTATTACACAATAAACTTTACTGCATTAGATAACTTACCGATTATCAGGATAACTCTTTTGATCGCAGACCGGTTTTCGCCATGATCGAACATGGCTATCGTGCGATAAGCACTTACGTTTGACACAAGCACTTTCCAAGACATTAGTGCACGCGAAAGCGAGAGTAACAAGCAAGTGCAATGCGCATCGGCTGTGGAATGCAACGCATGAAACGGCACACACACACGCTGTTATTAGAACATGGAAATATATTCAATTGCCTATAGTAGATATTCTTGTTTTCCAATTTAACTGCGCCAGTAGCCTTTCTGGAACCTCACAAGATAGATACAATTAATAACTTACTTAAGATAATTAAAACTATAGGTACCTACCTATACTATAAGTTTTAATATTCTACTCTATCAAAATCATAATCCTTGGGCCCTACATAAGCAACATAATCATTATTTCCAACTTATTAGAACTTGTAAAAACTCGAACTTCCAGAGTCTCTGTTAACTTGGAACAGATGGTAAAGTGTATTTACAAAGTTGGTCCGAGTTTCTTTAATATATATTTTTATTAGAGTAACGAATATAAAATAAAATGCAGATAATTGAACAATCGTATTTATTTGTATTGGATAAATAACTGATTTCGATACAATTGTTGCACATTTTTGCTGTTTCAGTATAGGTAAATTTGATACCGAACTTTAAAATGAATAGGTACATAAATAAGGTAAAAAAAAGTAATACTAAATAGTAACAAGTTATCCACAAAACTGGCAATGAATGATAGATAATCATGGTAAATTATCTAAAAAAAAAAAACAAATTTGTTACATTTAATCTAACGTCAAACTTAAAAAAATGCAATTACAGTCTCTAATCTCGTCACATCCGAGATTGTGCTTTTTTAATTTCGTCCATAGCTACCGTAGTGGCCGAGGGTACTCATCGCAGTCCTGGCTACCACAGTAGCCACAGTTGTTTACATCAATATAGAGGACTACTTAAACACATAGCTTTTACTTGCTTAATTAGGTATATAAATAGTACTATCACCATAGCCACAAAAATGTCTTAGGTTTACATTTGTACAATCCGCTCGTTCTATCCTGGCACCCTGTAATCTTATTATGCTGTACAGCGTTGTTGAGTTAGCTCACTTGTCTGTTTGTACTTGTGATGATAAGTTTGCACAGCTTGTATTCAATAGGATTTTTTTATGATTATGTTAATCTAAAGCCTGCTACACACCGGGCCGCCGGCATGGCCTTAGCGCTTGGAGTTAAGGTTGAGTGAGGTTCATTCGTGCGGGCCGCTCGTTTCTGTGGCTTGTGCCGCCGGCTTGCCGGCAGGCAGTGTGTAGCAGCCTTGATACTGTCAACATTTAAGACCAGTATTAGGTAAAATTCACAATAATAACCACATAATAACTATATGGATTGACGTCACATAATTTTTTAGTCGCTATCTCTATAAATTATTTCTATGATTTTTACGCCTCATAAATCATAACATAATAGATTCATATATATTTGGATAAACTTTGTTTATCATATAATTTCTTAGACCAGCTAACATTAATACCAGTCCACATATCTCTGCTTAGGCCATCCTGTACTACTTTCATTTTCAATATACTATATTAATTAAAGCTTCTCAGTTTGGTATTCGTTGAAGCACTAACACGACCGACATATATACTGTTCTCCAGAAAAAAAATATGGAAATATAAAATAATGCATTATAAAATTACTTATTGTTTAAATTAAATGACCAAGTAAAATGCCTTGGGATAACAATTATGGCACCAAAAGTGATCTAAAAGATTGCATGGCAAGCCTCGTCAAGCTTATTTTTAAACATAATAAAACTGAAAAAAAACAGGCTTTTAAACAGAAGCTATAAATAATCACTGGCGTTTCACTAACTTTGATAAAATATTTTAGGTTTTATCCTATAAATAATAATAAAAGATATAATCACATTTGTACACAATTATAACTTAAGCCTATTATTATATCCTATTCAAATCACTTGCAGCTTATAAAGTTGTCTACACACATAATATACCTACTCTAGACTACAGAACACCGTGCTAGAGCAGTGAGATTCAGAAAACACTTGTCTTAACATTTATTTAAATTATAATAATAATAATTTATAGACATAAACTTATGTATGGTTAATTCTTTGGCACAATAACATAATTATATAAACATTAACACTATGATGGGAATAATATACATTATTAACATGTATTAATTTGCATTCAAAATATTTGAACCTATTTATGGCATGGAATACTATTTCATTTGGTACTACATTCATTTTGGTACGGTGTGGTATGATTATGACTTTATCTTATCTGAGCTAGTGGGACTTCCGCAGGCTACATTGCAGGAGTTATGCCTCGTTTTACGAGGACCATCTTTGCTGATGTCGGTGCCCGCCGCAACTGAAGTCAAGGCGACCGTTTTATCAAAGTCGATAGTAGTGTACCCTATGTTAGCTGACGGCGCAACCGCCATGTTGGACGGCGGCGGTTTCTCCAGACTGGTCTGTGACACGAGCCGCGACCGCGCGTGTGATGAACACGACGCCGTACTCTCATTCTTTGAACTATTATATGATTGACTTTCAGGAGATACTAGATCTCTAGTCACCTTAGCAGTCTCCTTATTATTGGTGTCTATGTCTAGAACTGCATAATTCACTTCCAATTCCTCGACTGGCGACATTGACGTAAAAGTATCTGATTCAGAAAACTTCTGGCTGTGTTCTGGCATGGTGAAATGCAGCTTCTGCTTGGCGTTTTTCACAGTGTCTGCTATATCCCCCAGAGATAAGTTGGCATATGTGTTGACCTCTGGCCTTGCGACTACGGTGAGGTTGCAATAATCTACTTGTTTTGGAGTCAAAGGGGTAGCAGGAGAGTCATTCTTATTAACATCAGGCATAGCTGTTTTATCAGGTGGAGATATGTTCATGTACAATCGAGCTTGGTCTTGCTGCTGTTGTTGCTCAATGCTCAGCTGTGCGTAATGCTCACTACTAGAACTCAATGTTGGTGATAGTGGATCAACATTGCTGTTAGTGCTATTGTTGATATACCTTCCCTCAAGGAACCTTGTCTCGTCTTCAATATCTCTCATAGTGTTAAAAACTGATTCCTGTCTCAGAGTGTTTCTTAAAATTGCAAGATCTCTGCTGAGGTCATTGGAATAAACATGGCGTGGGTCAGAAGTTTCAGACTGGTTATTGTTATGCTCTCTTTTAAATTCTCTCAATTGATATACATTAGTCACATGGGACGTGTTTGTTTGTGATCGAGGGTAGAGAGGCATGACTTCAAGAATATCTGCACTGGAAGGAGAACGAGGATTTTGAGTAGCAGCTCGAGCTATGGCTTGTACTGTAGGATTTGGTACATTGTTATTGTGAGCTGCTCCTATATTATCAGGTGGGCCATTGTCTATGGATGACCGGTGTACTACACTGGCTTGAAGGGTCTGCCTGCCTTGTGGAGAAGGAGATAATCTTGATACTGGGTATTGGACAGCATCATGAACAATATTCCTGAGTTGGATTTGCTGTTGTAAAGTTCTGAACAATAGAGCTGCTCTACGACACCGAAAAGCATATATACCTTCTCCAGTTTCACATCTTCTTCCTGTGAATGAATGAACAGTATTTGTAGGTGTAGACAAAATAACAATAAATAGTTCTTTGAAAATGCATAATTTTTTTGGTGTTTTTGTATGTATGTTTGTAACAGACAAACTCAAAAGCTATACTGGACCAATATAATTTTTTTTACCGTTAGAATGAATACTATGTTCACCCTGAGTGACAAATGCTACTTTTTACAGTGGAAAATATCTGATTCCCAGAATAATAAAAACTCATTAAGGTGCGGGTACAACTGCAGTGCAAAAATTAAGTAGAAAATAAAAATACGTTTTAGCGGGTTCTGATACTATATCCCTCAAACTGATATTACTACTTTGTTTCAGTATTGTCACAGAAATAATATAAGAAGTACTACACTACATATTATTGTGACAGAAGGTATTAACAGTAAAATTTCATACCAGATTCAAAGCTGAATATATCGCCTTCAAAGCCATAACGTCGTAATGAATGTAGCGGCCATACAGTGGAGTCCCTTCCTTCTCTATAGAGAATTATATCGGACTCCGTAATCTCCAGCTGCCCAGAACACAGGTCTATGCCATTTTCATCAATGTTTACAACACGAAACACGTTAGGGTGTAGGTCTAATGTCTCCTTTTTACTATGTAAGCATCCCATTGTTTGACCTGAGAAGTGAAAGCACAACAAATAATCAGCTATTTCTTCGTAGTGATATGATAACGATAACATAAATTACGCAATGACGGTGTTATCAACTTACTTAGTGTTAATTTATTCCTCTAAACCAAGGTCACTTTGTAAATAATTTCTTGGTGTCAACGCTGCTATTGTTCATCAAATAATAGGTACACTTGTACATCCAGATCTAATGAGGAATTTTTCAATTTGTTTATTTTTGTTGGACCGAAATGGACATATTGAGTAGTGTTTTTGTAGTATAATTTATTATGTGATTATAACTAGATGAGGAAAAAAAAGAAGCACATATAAGTTTATATAGCGTTCTCTCTTTCTACACAAACAACTTTGACAGAAAGCTAGTTGCTACATAAACTAGTTTGTCAAAATCCATAGAGATTAGAGGTTCTTTTTTTCGTCAGCCTGCTATTCACGAACCAATTTTTACGTACTATGAGCTAATTTCTTATATTCCGAAGCCAAAAAATTTAAAAAAGTATGCAAGGCAAAAAATTACACTGGAATGCGTTCACGCATGCACCTAGGGGAAACCGTTAGAGCGACTTTTAATCTGACAGCTCGCGTAAACCCCCGTTCATGCACGCACTTGCACCTGTCAGGATGAAATTTCCCCTGACAGGCGCTTCAAAACGGGGCTTTATCAACTGTCAAAGTGAAAAGTTCCCCTAAGTTTGCGCTAACCGTGCGCCCGTGAACGTACCCCTGAAAAGGAAAATATTCAAACTGAAGACTTTTTAAACTGGATTTGATCATAAGAAATATACACTAAAGACGTTATATTTTTGAAACGAACAACGGAAGAACAAATACTAAAGACTAGGCTGCATGGGCTCAGGCTCTTCGCCTTCCCTTTATGGGAAAACGTAAAAAAAAAAAAAAAAAAAAAAAAAAAAAAAACAATTTTGTGATCCGCTGTTTCAATATTTTGCAAGTTTTTCGTGAATATTTTATATTTAATGTAATGAAATAATTTAATCAGAAATGTCGTGCCAAGTAGAACAAATTGCTGATTGCGGTGATATATCAACGCTCGCCAGAGCGCTGTTTATACCAGAGAGAGATGGTAAGAATGGAAGTTCCTTTGTTGTGCCTTCCTATAAAATTACCTTTTATCTTTACACAGTTGTATTTCCAGATGTAAATTGGCTATCTCAGTGCTCAGTGTCGTTGTCATCTTGCGGGAACCTGCTGGCAGTCGGCTACAGAAGTCGTCTTTGCCTTTTAACAACACAGTGGATCAGTTCAACAGATAGCAACACTTATTTAATATCCTGGAGTGGTACACTGCCCTCGGATATAACAACTGTTTTGGCATTACCTATATGTCCTTCTCATCATTCATCTCAGGTATGTTTTTATTTTACAGACTCAAACTAGCCTGGCTAGACCATGTTCATATTGCATGTTCTATAGTTCCCTAAATAAAAAAATAAAAATATGTTTCAGAATGGTCCTGACTGGTTCTGCATTATCGTTGGATTCAAGAATGGAAGTATAGCATTTTATACAAACACAGGCCACCTACTGTTAATGGAGAAATTGGATGAAAAACCTGTTATGAAGATATCTTGTCACACAGGAACCTATGGGACTTTGCCAGATGATATTCACATATTGTTCCAATCTTCTCAGTATATAATTGCAGGGGCCAGCTTATTTATAACTCTAAGAAGTGCTAAAGCTCAAATTGCTAAAGGTAAGACAAGGCAAAATATTTTTTTGTGCACAAAGTATTGACAATTTAACAAAGAATTCATTGAGTTAATATATTTTTGAAACTATCCTACTATACTATCCCACTATATTAAAAAGATAAAAAATAAAGGCTTGCACTGAGACATGATTAAACAAATTAACCGTCAACAGTACAAGCTGGTGTGCAGGATGACTACTCAGTGGACAGCCGGAGCATCAACATCAGGAAATGGGTATTCACCGACCAGGATGCTATTAGTGATGCAGCAGTGGTGGGTTTGGAGCTCAAGAACTCATATGATCACCTGCTAGCAGCTTCCACTTATGGAGGATATGATACTTGGTTGGTTTCACTATGTATAACCAGTCAAATTAAAAATAGGAGTCTAGAGTCTGTGCGAAAAGAGAACCGGCATACAATTTGAGGGCGCACATTTGTATTAATTAACCCACGGCTGGTTGTGTGGGGTTTATCCCTAGGTCTTTGACCATAAACCTCCAAAATTTAATGTAGAAGGTGAAGGTTAAATTTTATATTAAATTACTTTTATGTTCAGACAATCAGAAAAAAAGCAAGATAACCCTCTTACCAAAATATAATATATATTTATCTTTCTTTCCTGTCTAATTGATTGTACTATTCATTTTACTTTTATCCGGGTCTATTCGCGATAAATTTTGGTGACGACCCGCGACCACGACAATTGAATTGTTGAAACGTCGGGAACCAGGAAATTCCTATGATTTGCCACCAAAATTTATCGCGAATAGACCCAGATAAAAAGTTAAATGAGAGTAAATAATCGCGAGTGCTTAAAAAGTTATGATTGTACTATATTAAAAAAAGATATTTTATAATATCTACTTTAGCGTCACAGAACTTAGCATATTGGAGATTGATTGCAATAACAACTTACTTTTCTCAAGGCTGTTGCACATGTGACTTTCATTTTCTTGCCAACCACAGATGGTGTATTTTTCTCCAGGTACCGCTCAATACCTCCCGTGAACACTCTGATCCTGGGTGCGGGGTCAACGCCCTACGTGGGCTTCCACTACGCTCTGGAGGGCGGCACCACGCCTCCATTGCAAGATGTCGCCAGGGCGGTGGCTAATAGGATCAAGTCTGCATTGCCGTAAGTTTTATTTTATTTACTACAAGTTAACAGTGAATGCTGAACACTCTGATCCCGGGCGCGGGGGCGACGCCCTACGTGGGCTTCCACTACGCTTTAGAGGGCGGCACCACGCCTTATAAAACCTGCATTGCCGTAAGTTTTATTTAATCTGCTACAAGTTAACAAAGAATGTTGAGAGTTCTCATAAAACGAAATCCTTATAATAAAATTCTTATCCAGTACAATAAAATAAAGAAAAATAAATATCCCCTGCATTTCAAAATCGTAGAAGGCAACCTGGAGTTGGAGTCAGTCTCGTAACCATTATTTTTATTTTATTTAGAACCTTACATTGAATCCAGTGTAGTGAATCCTGGCCACGTGGTCACCTTTGCATGCGGACGCTCCAAATCTAATATTAGCCCTGTAGTGTAACGCCTTGTTTGGTAAATTCAGGGGCTGGTTAGGCGGCGGTGGCGGCTCAACCGACAGCCAAGTGTCGAGCACGGAGCCCGTCGTAAAGTCAGAGCAACTGTCGATGCGGTCGGGGCTGTACGACGCGGCGCGGCTCGGCGTCAGCGTGGTGGTGTCGCCCGACCGTCGCCTCGCCGCCTTCACCGACAACACGGGACGAGTTGCTGTGCTTGACGTGAACAGAGGGCATCTCATCAGGCTGTTCAAGGGGTGCAGGGACGCGCAGTGTGCTTTTGTTCAGGCCAGTTGCTACTTTTGTGTTGGAATAGGAGCAATAAAAAACTTAGAATGAATAGCTGCTTCTATTTCAGGGTAGATAGATACCTATACAATACATACGGTAAATGACAGTAGGCTGCTGTTAATATTGCATATTCATAGGATAGGGGTATTAGTTATTTTCCTATATGTCTATGGTAGTAAATGCAGCATAGATGTCTCATTTTTTCCACCAATTTTAATAATTTATACAATTTGCTCCTACAGATGTTCGACGCTGACAACAAAAAACCGCAACTATCGGTTGTGAAAGAGATAAAGCGAGCACTATTCTTAATCATTTACAACCCAAAGAAAGGTCTGATAGATATCAGACTGATGCAACGAGGAAACCGCGTTGCCGTATTCACAGCTACCAAAAACGGACAACTCATTTACAATACTTGTGGACTGGTGGGAGCAGAAAAAAATTACACCCATAAGAAACTAAATCTACCAGAGTTCCAATGTGTTCTTATAGACCCTGATGGCAAATTGAAAAAGTTCAACATCCCTTTCTTCTTTGCGTTAGACGGTGAAAATTCTGATAGATCGAAAGATTTGCATGCCTTGCGCGAGTTCCGTGATTTCATAAAGAAAACGCCAATAGATTCGGAAGATTATGAAACTGAAATTGTATCAAAAGCCTCAGCTTTGAAAACATTGGAACTGAAAAAGCATTGTATTGACATTTTGATTAAAAAGTACGAAATTCCACCGAAAATCATAATGTCGTGTTTAGAAATGTTTTGGGATACTCTCGAGAGTGAGACGCTCGATGATGAAGAAGAGAAAATCAAACAATATTTTGCAAATATTGGATTAGTGACCCTGTTCTACAGACAGATCAACAATCAAAATGCCGATGATATGAAAGGATTAATTTCGAAAATTTACAAATATCTTGACATCGAAGTAAACACGGAAGATACTGAATCTCCAAATGAGAAAGAGGAATCACTAGAATTTCATCTTTTGGAAGATGACAACTGTATCTTAGAGAAACTTCTGCATTTAACTCAGGAAAATGGGTACAAAGACCAGTCACATGCGAGAGTAACTTTCGCCGATAACAATGCTAACACTTTCAAAGAATTCATATCCTGCTTTATCTTAGAAGAGAAAACTAAACATATCTCCTTGAAACCAGATACACCTAGCGATAAGCTGACAAATCTCGCTTCTGATACTTTTAAATCAATATTTAAGATTAAAAACGTGAAGATGCTGACTCACTTTGTGAAGCAAAGCAACGTCGATATGAAAGATTTAGTGAAGCTGATCATCATGCACATAATGAATATGCCATTAGAGAAAATAAGCATAGATCTGATAGAGAAACTGATAGCAGTTTTGTACTATTTGTGCAGTGTGAGTGAGGAAGCCACCAACATAGTTTATAACGAGATATCCCCGTGGTGGCAGAGCGTGCGCGATATGTTGGTGGAGATGTCATGTCCACTGCGTAGTATGATAGTGGCGATGGCTTGCAAGGCGGTGGGAAATACTTTTGAAAACAAGAGCATTGAGGGAGACGAGGCTGCATGGGTTTCTGTCACGAATGAGAGTGCCAAATGGGGTATATTAATCGGAAAACTGGAAGACATATCCATCCTGAGTATAATTCTAATGTTCAAAGATACTTTTACTGGGAAAGCGTTACCTAAGCTAGAGATAGGCGATATCAATATAAACTTAAAGTACATATACACTAGAGGCAAAGGGTCAGTCACAGAATTGATAGCTAAATGGCTTTGCAGCATGGGTGTGGTACCCGAAGCTATAGTGGCCAATGAACTGATGGAAATTCATGCATCAGTTAACTCCGATTCCGATGACGAGGATGACGACAACCCTGATTATCTTTTCATACAAAATAACAGCTTTTATGTGGATGACAACCCTAAAATATTCAAATGGGTTTCGCTCCTTCGTCGTCAATTCCCGCTGAGTACTTCTGCTAACTACATCTTAGCCAATATGTGTTGGGAGTACGCCATGGATTGGCAGAAAAACAACGTTAAAATTGAAAACTTAAACGCTGTATTTAAATGTCTAGAAAACATATCCAATTTGCATTTACGGCTTGGATTGTTCACAATTATTTGGTCCACATACATAAAGCAAACATTCGAATCATCGTGTCGATTGGTGAACAAAGTTGGAAGGCTACCAAAAGACCCTCTGTGCTTACAAGACGTTGGGTTCGGTAATGCCAATATGTTAGCATTTCTCGAGATCACGACCAAGTACTTGGACAGTTTCCTGAAATGTGCTACGACATCTATCGAGCAAGATAAACCGCCAATACAACTAGAGAAAATCTGGGATGAAAGTATGCCTTCCTTAGTCGAAGTGGCTCAAGACACGAAGAATGTTAACAATGATATTCTGAACCTGAACTATCAAGTCTCTTGCACGATATATTACCAGTGCCATTTCATGTGAAATATTTAAAACCTCTTGATACTCTGTACGATATTGACTACCAGTACATATTTGACGCTTTGGACTGGTAATGTGGTACCCAGAGAGATCAATATGAAGGCTTCTGAGAAAGTTCGAAATCCTCGGATGAAGTTCTTAACTAAACTGATTCGAGCCGCGATAGACACCGTGACTTGTGAAGATGGCGATGGTCCAAACATTATCTACAATGATAAGGAATGCAATGAGTGGATTGAGAACATATCCACTCTTGCTAAACTGTGGAACGTTGAAGACGACTTCATTATAAGGCAACAGGTTAGCATATTATAGCATTACTTGTAACACTATCTTGTTCTATTCTATTTAGAGCTCTTTTACTGTGATTTTTAAATATCTCACTGGAAAAGATGGCATGCATAAATAGTTGGAGTATCTCTTGACTTTTGTATCACGATTTTTGTCTGAATAAAATTTCAGGCATTGGTCTATACCACATGGGATAACGACACTTTGGCGGACAACGTTGGCGGACAAAGGGACATGCTAAGGACCTGCTGTCGCGTTGCCTCCGCTTCTAGCCATCACGCACGCAGCGCTTGAAGCGCTGTCAGGCGCATTCCCCAACAGTCGGTGGATCGTCACAGTGCCGCGCATCTAGGTTCAAGCGGCTGCAGAACACGGTTAGTCTAAGCCTAGGCCGCGCGGCCCACGAAACATAGCGCCTTCGCAGTCTAACACATGCGTTATATTTCGATGGCGCTATGATAAGTTATCATAGCGATGATAACGCTATGACAAGTTGACTAATCTAATTCTACATATGACGGATGTCCTGCCTAACCTGCCCCTAGCTATTCTTGAGTTACATATTTAACCCAATATGACTATCTGTTCTTTACAGCCATTGGACACATCGATACCAGCCCATCCTTCGTTGGCTACCACCATGACGGTTCTTCAGAAGGCTCTGCAACAGATTGATAGAAGACGTCGAGTCCTAACGCCGACCTACAACAAAACATCAAGCTGGCTACACTCATTATCGAGACGTGCGAAGTTCTGTTGAGACGGAAATTGTAAATAATCATCTTCATAATTAAGTATAATTGTTTTAATTTTATGAATTGATATCTCAAAACTTGTTTGTACTGTTGAATTTATTGTTTATTGTAATGTTTAATTAATTGTATATGTTTTGTTGCTAAGTGAAACACTTTCATATTTTATTTCTAAAGTTTGAATAAAGCAACTGGTTGGTTGTAATATTAATTCTGTTATAACCAGAACCCGTGCGGCAATTTATAATATTTATCATCCATGTGATCATCCATCACATCACCATCAGCCTGTGCTGGCTGAAAAGAGTATAATATAACCTGGCTGGCTGTTTATATTCCGTAAAGAGATTTATGCCTAATGGGGTAGGCAGAGCAAAAATGATCTATCCTATACAAAGGTCGTTCCGCGTTCCGCCACGTCTGACAAGTTTTGAGGATTACACGGGTTGTCAGCCCATCGCCTAAATTACAATCTACTTAAACCCTCGAATCCCTTAGCTAGTTTTTACAGCATGCCCGGGAGGAGATGCACAGCTGGCACATTCTATGATTCTTGGATGACTGCGTTCAAAATCGTTTGCCTATCCAAATGCAACAAAAAAAATAAAAAAGTGATACCATCAAAGAACATTCTTCTGTTTCCGACATTTTAGGAATTCTTCAGAGGAGAAGAATGTTGTATTTTATGAATATTAATAAAAAAGCAATAGTTATGTTATTATTTTTACTTATTTTTTATTCTTTTCTTAAAGTTTAATGTTTACAGTAAATATTTGATAATTTATTATTAAATTCATAGAAATAAAAATAAAATTGTTTACTCTTGGTTAATAATTATGGCAACACATTTTCTAATGTCAGATACATTATTTGACATTGACAGTTGTTGTGGGAAATCAACATACTGTTTTTAATTTTTTTTCCATAAATATTCATTTAAATCTAAGAGAAATTGAATTTCAATAATATAAGTAATACTACAATAAATTATATTTAAAAAAAAAATACTGACTGCCGATATAAAATAAACATAAATAATGTAAGTAACCTAAAATCTTTAGGAACACTTGAGTATTTTTGGTTTTCTTTATTTTGATGAATAAAATTCTACTAACTATTTATTTAATTTTTAGGACAGAGTACTGGAAGTCCCAAGCGCGCAAATATTGTGAGTTTTGCAAGTGTTGGTTTGCAGATAATAAAGTTGTAAGTATTGAGTTGTAAGTTTTCATTAAGTTGTCTTTAGACCTTTGTTCATTGCCTTTGTTTTCTTAAACTAAAAAGTCCTAAATTCTATTAAAATGTTAAAATATCATATTTAAATACCTAATATGAAAAGTATGTTCACAGAGTCATATTATTTTTAAGAATGCAACAAACCAACCCAATAGTTTCTGAGGTTGCAAAGTAGGTTAGTAAAAATATTTTATTTGTTTTCAGTCAATTTCGTTCCACGAAAATGGCAAACGCCACAAAGAAGCAGTTCAAAAGCACATATCTACGCTTACTAAGAAGAGCACAAAGGATGCCAAAAAGCAGGAGAAAATTGATGACGAGATGAAAAAGATGGAGGAGGCGGCAATGGCTGCCTATTTGAAGGATGTACAGAACAATGCTGATCTTACTTCTCAAGTAAGTAGCTCAAAAAAGTATACCATATGAATTACCATTAACATGAAAAGGAGAAAGAGTTTAAAAAAAAATATATACATAGTTTCTCATGTGGAAGCCCATTTCTTCTTATACCTACAACTTCTTTATTTGTGTTTTTGATTTTTTAGTAAATAATATTGAAACCATTTTGTATAAGTATTACCAAAGTATTTTATGTGCTTTCACTGGCTCAATTTTATTTTCAGAGCATAAATGAAATGCTAGGACAGCCAATGAGTAGTAGTAGTAAAAGCACTGACAATGCGAGCATAACAACTGCTAATGTTAAAAGTAAAGCGCCACCTGCTTGGCAGGAAGTGAAGAGTGATGACGGTAGCTCATATTTCTGGAATACTGAGTCTAATGGTAAGTTGTAAAGGGGATACATAACGGTTAATAAAAATAAAGAATTTATGAGCATTTTTTGCTGTTAAAAATGTTATGCAACAAAACAAACCACACCAATATAATACCGATGAAATTAAAATTATGTGGGATATTTTTATTAATTATTTTATTACATTTATAAGATGAAATATTAATTTCAATTTAAATATTTCTTAGAAACAACTTGGGATCCACCTGATGAGTATGTTTCTGTAGCACAACAAGAAGAACAAAAACTCAAAAAAAGTGAAGAGAAAAAGGTCAAAGAAAATCAAAAGTAAGTCAATTCACCTTTTCAAAATGAATTGGATATAATGAATAGTGTGTTTATTTGATTGAGTGCTCTTTTAGCTGTTTCAGTAACAATATTTATTAAAATCCTACTATCATGTTCATAGAAAACAGAAGCAGAAAGACTCCATAAAGGAAGCTAAAGCCTTCGTAGCTCGTGAGCAGATGCGCTCGCTAGCTGTGAAGGAGCCGAAGCCAGCGGTCTCGGCTCCTGAGCTCTCACCACCAGCCGCCTTCGGGCCGGCGCCGCGCGCTGCCAAGCCCTACGGCTCGTGGACGCCTGTTGTCAATAAGTAAGTATCATGCATGATATCATATCATGCGATCAAGGAAGCTGCAAACCACATTACACAAATTCATTTGGTCTCTTTACAACAATAAATACCATTGTTCCTCTCTTGCAGGCCCGTAGAAAAGGTAGACCTTCAACTACCCAAGTCGAGTAAGGAGGTGATACCCCCGCCCGTGGTGATGGAGCCGGAAACGATCAAGTTTGGCGAGAAGCGTGTCGAGTCGCTCGGCGAGGGGCCCGTCGAGTTCAAGAAAC
The DNA here is from genome assembly GCA_029255725.1 of Scrobipalpa atriplicella. Classification (NCBI taxonomy): domain Eukaryota; kingdom Metazoa; phylum Arthropoda; class Insecta; order Lepidoptera; family Gelechiidae; genus Scrobipalpa; species Scrobipalpa atriplicella. Next base: position 2,618 of record JARACY010004065.1, on the reverse strand, counting down.
GCAAGTTCGGCAACGCCAAGAGGAACATGCGACAGAAACAAGACGACGAATGACGTTAATTTAATAAAATAAATGTAAGATTAAAAATATTTTCTTTGTTTTTAGTTATGCCATAAATATAAATAAGATTTTGTATAGGTATTGACAACCCCAACTCTGAATTTAAAAAAAACTAAAACAAATTGAAATTAAGAAATTTAACTGCCCCCTTCACATATTTTACAGAGAAATCGTGTGGAAAAAAAAGTCTGACAAGTTAAAAGGTTCATTTTGATGTTAATTTTTAAATAATAGATGTTTGTATTGCTTTGTAGTGATAGGTTGTCAGCCTATCGTCTTAATTGCAACACACTGACGCTAATACTACTTATTATACAATACTATAGGGAAGAATCTGCGCATTAAACTAAACAACTTTTTCTCGATATACGAAAAAAAATTGGTCTCCCAACCTCTGTCCCATACTAATAGAAGGTAAATTTAGATTTTTTCATATTATTGAAGAAATTTTACAAAGCAAAGTCGTTCAGTTCCACGAGTAGATTAGATTATTCCTTATCAGTATTATCCTAGACATACCTACTTATTGGACAGTATCTGATATTTAATTAATTCTGTGACACTGAATTGAAACCTTCGTGTTTTGGAGGACATTTTGCACTCACAGTGCCATTTTATTTTGTATAATATGAAAGAAAAAAATAATAAATTAAATAACAGACTATGATAAACGCCACAACTGCTAGTTGGCAGAGCGATAAAACGGCATTCCGAAAGTCGCAGGTTCAAGTCCTGCCCGAGACGAATTTATTATTTCTTTTTCATTTTATATGAAACCCTCGTCTCCCTCTAAAACTTCTACAGTAACTCTGGAAAGAGAAGCAGCTGGAAAATTCTATGTTTTTTTGTCGCTCCCTTAGTCTAGCACGGAAGTACTTAAATGTTAATCTAGAAGTACTTAGGAACTTGCGAAAGGAGAAAATAATCTAGGAATTTCCGTCTAAATTCTCTTCCACTCCCACCTAACAACTAAACGTTCAAAGATGTCCCATTAAAAACGCAATTTTTAATTTTGAGCTTAAAATTATTATTTTTGACATATTTGTGATTTCTTTATTGGATTTCCCATTTTGTATGGAATAAAATATCCGACAAAACCCCCAACGACTCTGAGGCCTTTCACAATGCATGCATTTTTCCATGATTTTTTCACAGAGTTCCTCGATGAATCTTATTTTATCTTGCCGTTGGTGTTGAGCGAATGAACTAGTTATTTTTTTGCTCAGAAATTCTTCTTCTTAGCGAGTGGATTTTCGAGTCGAACTACGACCCGATAAACCCTGGTGTCAGAGTTTTCAGAAATTGTGTCTGGTTCATTCGGAGGGTACAGGGGCAAAACAGGGAATGTCACAAAAAAATATTCAGTAACTAACATTTTAATTTTTTAAAGTTAGAAACATTCTTAAGTGTTACTTTCAATTATAAACTGGAAATAGGAACTATAGTAACTAACGTTTCTATTACCGATTTATAAATGTAAATAACACTACCTAAGAATATTTTTAAATTTAAAATTAAAATTTTAGTACTTATCATTTTGTTTTTGTGACATTCCCTGTTTTGTCCCTGTATACCCTTCATTCGAAACCAGACACAATTTCTGAGCTCAAACCCAAAATCCATCGCGTCAGAGTTAGGGCTTCATATTTATTTCTTGGAATTTAGTATAAATATCAATGTTTGAAATAGGTCTTAGTCTAGGGAGACAATAATTTTTTCGTTCTTATTGGGACACCTGTTACAAAGATTGTGGAATTTGGAAATGTGAAAAGAATGATCACGTTTACATTATAAATGAGTTTTTTTTTTTACTCGAGCTCATTAACGTGACCGAAAACACACGTTTCAGTAGATCTAACTAAGCCCGCCGTTTTGCGTGTTATAAACTTCGAAAGTAATTAAAAGTTAAGAAAATGCCATTTATCAAGAAGCCGTTAACTTGCCGGAACTAAGGGTGTTTCGCAGTTTTTCCGTTCGGGGAACAGAGGTTTCCACAAAGGTAGTCAACTAGTCACGTAATCAGAATGGCGGGTAAAAATTGAATAAAATGAAACCCTTCGACCGACGACCGATTGAGAAGCGCTACAATTTGTATCAAAGTTAATTACCCCTTGGGGTGCGCCCCTATAAAGAGTGGAAAAACTGTGTCTAATTTAATTTATAAATCGTTTTTGGTTAACGATTTTATTAACTTGTTTTCAGTATCTGATTTGTAGTAATGCAAAAAGGATTACAGGAACGTCGTCTGGTTGTAAGTAGATAGCAAAATAATAGTGTGCCCTGCTATGCTGCCGTAATACCAATATTTTTATCGATTTTGTGCGACCAGTTTCCAAATCTATTTAAGGTCATTTTTTTAAAATTAGAACTAAGTACCTAAAGATATATACAAAATCGTTTGTTCCATCTCTATTTCCTTAGTTTTTTCTGCCATGAAGACCAAATAAAATAACATCAACAAATAAATACATCTACTCCAAAATCACGTCTCTAGAAGTCAAGTGTCAATGCTGTAGCCACAATAAAAATAGTTTTTGTAGCAATTAATCTGGACCATT